>JAUMHH010215190.1:0-27412 GCA_032359455.1 Chlamys rubida | reverse complement strand
GGAATTATGTAAACACGGCTATATCCGCCAAGGGTTAGTGGAGTGTATACGGAGCGAACACTTGGCTAGCGAAGATGTCTGTAGGACTGTAAGTAAAGACTGGTTTCAAGGGACTGCAAAAGATTCATCTCAGTTAAGATTTTACTCAAATATCTAAATTAATAGCTCATCGAAGTTCATTGTTTACTCTTTCTATAGATCAACTAGACCATCCACATATGGCCTTAGCTGTTTCAAAGATGTACCCATAAATTGTTGAAGAACAAATGTTGCTCTTTTGAAAATAAAGACTTATTGAAATATGAATATTGAAGAAACTGTTGTGTTACAGGTAAAACCCCTCACCTGTACAGACACGACCTAATGATGTTGTTCAGTCGTCAGACCACCAGGTTCTCACTCCCGATGAACAAGATACCGGAGAAATTAGTCCCTAGGTAATGCTTATCTCCATTTCCTGCTGGTTGTTCAAGATGCATGTGGTTGTAGAAATGATCTAAATATAATTATGCAATCAAAACCAGAATTAACTTTGTTATAACCAGAGTTTTGTAAAGCTGATCTAATTTTCAGTTTGATCAGATGTTTTTGATTTTTTAACAAGTCCACTACGGAATTAACACATTTTACCTAAGGAAAGCCCTTTCTAGGGCTCAATTCCTTTGAAGCACAATTTTAAGGATGACAATACGTTATGAAGAAACTTTTTTTCAGTATAATGTCAATTTTATCCTTATTTACACATGTTCTGACGTTCACAGGAAGTTTAACCCGACGACGAAGGTCCCGGACACGCGGGGCTGTACTAGGTGCTGTGTGGGGAGGAACCCCTACAATGGGTACAAGTATCTGTGTGGGGCCCTCCACAACGGCATCATACTGATGCAGTGGTACGAACCCCTCAATAAGTTCATGCTCCTCAAGGTAAGTCTCTCCACTATCTTGGCCACTTTAATAACAGTGTACAATATACAATATAACTTAATTTGTATCACAAACCTCGAAATACCTACATTGTTTGATATTGCTGATCAGTTTTGTGCCAGGGCCACAATTAACCCTTTCACCACTGTAGACCATAATGGACCCTTCCATATCAATGCATGGTAGATTCTACCAAAGTTACTTAGGGGTGAAAGGGTTAATGGCTCTAATATAAGCATACAAGAGTTAACGCAAATATTTGTATCTCCATAGTTTATATAATGGCTTAATGGGAAGTTAGTGCAACCATTTAATTTAATTTATCCAAGGTATTATCTTTCATGGTTGGGGCTATTCCAGAAATAAATGGGGGGGGGGGGGCATCTCCTCCCACAATTATTTTTTGTTCTAGGACCTTTACAAATGTTAATTATTTGAGACCCTACTACCCATATCAGTTATAAGATAATGTTGTTTTTTGGTGGGTTTTTTCATAAATAGTGTAATAAATGGTTTAGTTATTCCTTAATTTGTACTTATGTTGACATTGTTCATCATATATAAATAACATATCCTGTCAAATACTACAGTATCACATAAACTGTTTGAATTTATTTGCAGTCATTTGAGTGTGACGAGATGTCAATCCAGCCAACAGTTTTTGAGATGTTTATCTCCCCTGAACTGGAGTATCCCATGGTGTGTCTGGGAATTAGGGTCGGGTATGTACTCAGCCTGTTAGTGGTGTGTCTGGGAATTAGGGTCGGGTATGTACTCAGCCTGTTAGATTCTCTTACAATTAATCCTCTTAAAGCTAAAGATTTCAGGAAATGTTTGTGTTATTTATATTCATTTATATTGAGTCCCATGTGATGTGACTGCCGATTGGGGTAGTGGAATTAATGTCACTAACAAACAAGGAAATCCAATGAGAATTCAATAAAACCACTTTTTAAAGTCTGAGCTCTTCAGTGTTTGGCGTAAATTTAAAGATTACGAGTTTACCTTATTCACAAAAGAAATCATAAGCAGTATTTCCGGATTGTTCGAGTAAGGATTATCAAAAGATTCAGGTTAGTTCAGTGCTGGTCCTGAATATTGTTAACCCTGTGTAAAAGAGGAATGTTGTTTATCCAGGGGGGGGTCATTGTCCAAATGAAACTACTTTTTGGTCACATATCTTGTTCACCAGATTGCTGAGAGAATCTTACCTTATACAGGACATGATATCCATTTTACAAATTATTTAATGGAAAATTTATTATACTGGATATATTATTTCAGAAACCCAAACATCGGGACTGATGAAACTCCTCTGTAAGGAACTTACACTTTGACTAATCACAGTACAGTACAATCCACTATCTGATATGACGTTTTTTTTGTCAATCTACATCTTCTTTACGTTAAGTGTCACTTTTTCTTGCAACACCGTTTTTCCCACTATATATAATCTCAGTACATGTAGTATAATTCTATTAATATGATTTTGATGTGACTCCGATTTCTATCACTTCATTTGGATCATCACTGGAAAAAATTTCAAAGGAATATTTACGTGTGTTGAGGTTCAAAGCCTAGAGTTCTTCCTATTTACAAGTGAAAACTTGTTTCCTTAGCACAAAAAGTCTGGTTAGTCAATATTGGTTGTGCCTTCACTTGTAACTCCATCATGTTTTAAGGACGGTGGTGAAGGCCAAGCTTATCTGTTTGATTTGGACAGTAAATACATTTGAAATAATCAAAAAAATGTTTTATGTACATTTTCATGTGTTA
Organism: Chlamys rubida; assembly: GCA_032359455.1. Classification (NCBI taxonomy): domain Eukaryota; kingdom Metazoa; phylum Mollusca; class Bivalvia; order Pectinida; family Pectinidae; genus Chlamys; species Chlamys rubida. Next base: position 24,712 of record JAUMHH010215190.1, on the reverse strand, counting down.
AATGTCACATGATGATTGGACAGAAATGGGGCCCGGCATCTATTACTGAATCAGAATTAAGTTTGAACGGTCACATTAAAAAAAATGAATATGAACCAATGGATAACTGGTTTAATAATTTGCTTTGAAGAAAACGCACGTCCATTAAACCATTTGTTCACTAAATAATCTCCCCTGCCAAACTTCACAATGTAGAATTCATATTAGCAGGTGAATTTGGGTTTTGACATCAGAAATCAGAAAAAAAAGGATAAAAAAAATCTGTTTATTCGTGTTTTCACAAATATCATGAATTTCTGTAAGCAATAGAAAATAACGTGAAGTGGAGTGTATTGTACTTATATTTAAGCTATTGTTATAACTTGATATTTTATTAGAGTTCTGGTTCTGTCATTATATTACTCTGCTATAAAATTACACATGTACTGATTACAGCACTAGTATAAACAGTTCTTTTACAGGTATAACCTGAGGCTTTGACTAGTTACAATACTAATATTTACAGCTCTACCGGTCACAGTAATAATATTCACAGCTCTACTGGTTACAGTAATAATATTCACAGCTCTACTGGTATAAACTAACACTTTGACTGGTTATGGCATTACTATCCAAAACCTAGCTCATCCTTAAATGGCTATAGCTGTTTAAAGGATGTAAAGCACAAACAAACCAAACAAAAGTACTAGTATTTACAGTTCTACTGGTTACAGTACTAGTATTTACAGTTCTACTGGTTACAATACTAGTATTTACAGTTCTACTGGTTACAATACTAGTATTTACAGTTCTACTGGTTACAGTACTAGTATTTACAGTTCTACAGGTTACAGTACTAGTATTTACAGTTCTACTGGTTACAGTTCTAGAATTTACAGTTCTACTGGTCACAGTACTAGTTTTTACAGTTCTAGTATTTACAGTTCTACTGGTCACAGTACTAGTTTTTACAGTTCAGTATTTACAGTTCTACTGGTTACAGTAATCCCACTTACAGTTGTACTAGTTACTGTACTGATGTTTAGTTTTACTGTTATAACCTTGCATGGTTACTGGTTGCAGCAATAGTGCTTCTGCTATAGTGGAGTCTGATACATGCAGGTGTTTATAACAAGGTCTGGTTTGTTTTTGCAGGGACGAGAAGATCTTACTCAAGTTTGATATAATTAACTTGAATTCCAACTCCAACTGGTTTACAGAGATAACAGAAAACAGGGATGGTGAGTACTACAAATGTACAAAGAGGTAACAGAAAAAAGTCATACATTCCTCACCTACTGTATGCTGGGTAATCTCCGCTGCAGTTTATTTTTTGTCTTTTTGCCCTCTATAATGTAAATAAATGTGGAGGGCAAATTTGTTATTGGGCAAAAATAGGTTTTATTGTCGAAGGGCGAAAAATTTCTTGGTATATCTATTTTTTGTAAGGCATGATTCTACACTGTTTAGGAACACCTGCTCATCGACCTGTTTTCATTTAAAAAAAAAAAATAAAATTGGTGTCTCCAGTGTGCTCATATTTTACTGGTAAACAAAACATACAAATATAGCAAATAATGATTAAACTGATTTGGAGTTGAATTTTTCATGCATTCCATGTGTTTGTTGTCTTACAGGAGAAGAACTACCTGTTGTCAATGTGACACAGCTGGAGAAAGATACAATTCTAGTCTGTTTTGATAGTAAGTACATTGTATACACTTCCGATCTCGCATGCTACTCTTCCATCAATTCTGGAATAGCAATGATTTAGAACAACTTTTCTTTTTATAGTTGGTTTTCAATCATCAAAAAGACAACAAGTAAAAGACATAATGTAATGAAGACAGTTGTGCTTTCAAAAATTTAACATTATACAGGGGAAGATGAGATCCAATGTCCGCTAGTGGATGTTCAGTGAAGTTCTGCGTACCCCAGTTAATGGATTCCTAAATGGAATTCACCAGTCCGGCCATACGAGTAATCAAAATTCTAAAGAAGACATGACCAGACAGTATCAAATGAGAAGTCATGGCAAATTTTAACATTATGTACATTTTGGGTTGGTATTGATTGTTATTTCTTCTATTTTCATTTCAGAATATATAAAAGTTGTAAATATGTCGGGAAAGTTGAAGTCCAGTAAGCGCCAGGCGGCAGAGTTACATTTCGATTCCTCTGTGGAATCTTTAGGTGAGTATTCAGAATTACACATTACAACTTAGGTATTTTACACAAAGCACACCATATTTTGTCATTTGGTTCAAGGGATCGGTTTTATTTTCTACAAGTGATTGTGCATTGATGACATCTGTGTGTTGTGTTGTGTACATTCTGTTGAAGTGTGTGTCGTAAATATCCAAATATAGAAAATATTTTCTGACAAATGTTTCATTTTTTCCCCACCAGAGCATGCATCTCTTATGGGCAGTCATGTCATTATCAATCATTAAGACCACAGTTATCAAGTTTTGTTTTGCACAAAAATATTATTTTCTTCTCATAGAATTTATTTTTTAATATTTTCATTTGGTGTGGCAATACCATTCTATAGCCGTTCTGCGAGGAGGCTGTTACACACCATTCAGTTTGTCGACGAGACGTGTTACAGTTATACTAGTATGACTGCAACATCTATGCAGTTCATTGCTAATTGTGACTTTCACTCAAAAATGTATAATGATACACAGGCTTCAGACTATTTCGCAAAAGAAAGCATACCTAAATTTAAAAATCTTAGCTGACGTTTTAAATCCTTCATCAAAAGACACACTATTATTTTTCCATTATGATATCATTAATGCAAGATCGGTCTGACATATCAGAATAGCGGTTGTTATTTAATTATCACTGTTCGGTATATGTGAAACCTACTATCCATTAAAGGGATTTCAATGTAAATAAACAGGGGCCGCAGTGGCCAAGTGGTTAAGGCGTCTGACATTCTGCTACCGCTAGGCCTCCACCACTGGGTCGCGGGTTAGAGACCTATGTGGGGCAGTCGCCAGGTACTGCATGACCAAAGGTCGGTGGTTTTTCTCCGGGAACTCCGACTTTCCTCCGCCACAAAAACCTGGCACGTCCTTAAATGACCATAGCTGTTAATAGGACGTAAAACACAAACAAACCAAACCAAAATCAATGTAAATAGATCTTTTCTTTCTTTCTTGATACCAAAGTTAGAAAGCAAAAACCAAGTTCACGTATTACAATGTTATATTTCAAGCTCCACTATTTTAAAATGAGTTATGACATATGTTGTGAGTGTGCAGATATGTACGGAGTTTCTTAAGGAGGATTATAATCTATATAAAATGTTGTTTTTTAGTGTGCTTACAAGACAGCGTTTTAGCCTTCCACAAGCATGGTATGCAGGGACGGAGCTTTAAGGCAAATGAAGTAAGTTGCATACATTATTTATTCTGATTATCATTTCAAAGAAAAAGTAAACATTAACAACCTGTATTGATCAACTCTTGGTAACAAGGCACATATCAAGGATTCCATGTCATTTAGTGAGTGTGAGAAGGACAAATTTAGCCAACCTAAACAAAAAGTTGAAATGCAGAACAAGACATGATACATGATCTTTCTACAAGAGTAAGACAACGGTCTATTACTGGACGTATCCCATAGTAGGTGATTTGGTAGGTTGGCGCAGTGGATAACACACTCACCTTTTACCACGTGGGTTTTCTCTGGGAAATCCGGTTTTCTCCCACATTAAGACCCCCCCTACGCTAACATCCAGGCTCCAGGCCAACATGAGTGATTAATATAAGTTGTTATAACTTGTTTCAAAATTATTGTAAAATAAACAAGTACTAATGGTAAACGGGGACCATTACAGAAGTCCCCCAAACTTCCCCCATAGTCGCAATGATGCATCAGAAAAGGATCGCAATGCCATAATACACGTATACAACCATGGGTATCCCTGACACCTACCTTACATTTGATATGTATTTATGTATGTTTTTCGTTTCATTTGTCAGGTAACACAAGAAATCTGTGATCGAAGTCGAATATTCAGACTGTTAGGATCAGATAGGTAAGTAAGCACCTCTGATCTCAGGTTAATGACAACTGGACCAAACCAGAATCTGGTAGTGTATCTTTGGACACTTGCATACAAATGTACATGTAATTTATTTCTTTAAGACATTTGTTTCTTCGATCAAGCTTATACATTTAGCAAGTGTTTTAGCTGCATACTTAAAATAAACAAAAAGACGATTATTTCACTGTTAATAAAGAAAAAGCTGTGTCGGTTACAAATATTTTTACTTAACAATCTTCTTTGTAAAACCATATCACTTGGACATTAAGTATGGTCACTTCCGGATTTTGACCACTGAACTGGTCAGAAAAACATGTTTTCTCTTTTATATGTCAAGTTCCAGTTAATATCATACTTTCCTCTGACAAATGAGAAGTGATATTAAACAAAATCTACTGTAAACACACTTTATAAGGAAATTTCAAACTTGAAAACATATTGAAAAAGCAATTGATTTTACTTTTAAATATCAATAGCCCATCAGAGTTTCCCTTTTAAAACAGTTTAACCTATATATAAGCCACATGTATTACTGATGAAAAAAATCATCTTTATAAAAAAAAAAAATCAATTTAGTTAACCAACAAATCACTAGTCACAAGCATATAGATATCTAACATTCTGTTTGTTTTTCAGAGTGATCCTTCTTGAGAGTAGGCCAACAGATGACCCAACTGCTCATTCCAATCTGTATGTGTTAGCAGGCCATGAGAACATGTTCTAGGAATAAGGCACTGTGGTAGACGCCTGGGACTTATAGGATTAAGTTCTTCACAGACAGTTCAGTCACTAGGATGTTCGGAGGACATGATGTGGCCAGAGAGAAAAATAAAATTGTTCATCCATGGTCTTATGGGCCTGATGACACCGAATCGAAAGTGGCTATATATAGACGTGGAAATGTACAAACACAGACAGATAGTTATGGAGTTGATCAATACTACTTGCTTAACATAAAGTACAGTGACAACTCTAATACGATTCTGATTCAACCTTTTGACCTTCCAATACTTGACACATTCTTTTTCATCAGCAATCAGCTTCACCCTTGACCTGTGACCTTGACCGTTGGTCAGTTTGTTTGACCAACAGCAGAGACATGAGTAAGAGTGTATCAGGAATCGACATACAACCCAGCCATTGAAGTACTTCACTGAAAAGTCAGCTCGTTTTTAATGGACGTTGTATGATAATATTGTTATAACATGGATGTGGCTGTGGATTAGACAATCCAGATCATATGTTATGTGCTTTTGACTTTGTTTTATTGTTCTACAGCTTGGCACCAACCTTTCAGCAGACTGTCTCATCCCTCTTCTCCCTACCATAATTAAACCAATCTACATTTTTCGCTGTGATCTGTTGAGCATTTTCCTGGGCTACATTTGTGGTCATGAACGTCGTTATAACATGAATGGTGCACTTTTTAAAATTAGAAGGAAAGTCAAGAGCTGTAATTTCCCTGTACTGATTTATGTAGAAGAAGTCTGTGGCAGGAACTATATTCAAATAATTCTGGGAGGGAAATATATCCATATCAATTTCCTTGCCAAAACTCTCCGATTCCTCAGCTTGCTACATTTTTGCATGTGGGCGAGCACACAATCCACTGGCTGTCGGTGACAATTGCCAGAAGCAAAGCTTCTGTGATGTTTTATTGCGTGGGAACGGGTGTGTGTTCGTGCGAGTCTGTATGGGCAGGTGTGTAACAAGATGTAAAAATACTGCATGTGAATCCATGATTTTTCAGAATATGATGTTTCATGTGTAGAGACCGACATTCAGTTCTTTTCTTATGTTCTTGTGGCCTATTTATTACCTGTGGTTTATCGGTTAGATATCAAAATTGTTGTATTGTTATAATTATTCAGTTGATTTAATAGACGCATACTTTTTGTTTTGCACCATCACAAACACTCTCCAGCATGACTTGTGTACTTGTGACATAGATAACCACAATCCCTACACCATAACATGTACAGTATATCCTGGTCACAAGATCGTGAAACTGTCAATGGCTCAAGTGCAAATTTTAAATATCATTTAAATAGCCAGATACTTTTCTCATTAAAATCAGTTAATTTTCTGAAATATGTTTTTGAAAAATGTGAATAACTGTAAAAAATGACTTCCTGTTTCAGCATAGGTTGCAGTTTCAAGAAAGCTCCTTATCTTAAGAAATGAATTCATTTAAGATTTTCAATAGGAAGTTATTACTAAAGTATAAAAAAAAATCTGAACTTTTCCTTAACTCTTGTAATGCTTTCCTATGTGAAAAACTCAAGTTAAGAATTTTGTTTTAGTTATGGAGCTGGAGCCTGTATTGTTTAATACAATTAGCAGCCAGATTTGTATTGGGTTAAGGTATATGTAACTGTTGTAGCCAAGTATGATGGGATAAGTTTTATTTTTTTTTTGAAATTCTTCAAATTCTTTTCGTATCAAGATGAAATTGATTCATTTTTCATATATATTTTCTCCTGTAAATTGAAGATGATAGTTTATCACAAATTCAAATCTATTGGAAATAGGTATTTACTCCAGCACATGGCTACATATTGGCTATTATTCTTTACTGGGTTTTAAATTCCTCCTAAAAATTAAAATGTTTCAGTAGGTATGCGATACAGTTACAGTACATTACATTGAAATGAATACTTTGCCGACATCTATGTTCTTGGCGTACCATTAAAATGAATCGTTAAAGATATCCGTGTTGTTTGGATACCATTGAAATGAATGCATTACAGTTTCATGTTGTGCTGGAAACATTTAAATAGGTACCTTTCAGTTACATGGTTTCAATTTTCTGTTCAATCAATTTTAATTCTATACTTTTTTTATAAAATACACTTTATAACTTTGTTGTTGATTCTGAACAGTTTTATGTTGTTTAGTAAAGTTAAGATTTTTGATACTTTGCATTGTTCATAAAACCCCTGTATGCCTAAGGTTCGCAGCTGACAGTATGTTCTAATTTTGAACTCTTCCCAAGAATGTGCTTTTTCGGAATGAAAGGGTTAATTTGTATGTTACAAAGTTTCATTTCAATTTGTGAACCGGTATTCGTATATTCATTATTTAATTATTATTTTTATTCTCATGAATATGCATGAGTTGTACAGGAATTTGATTTGTTTGTCCTGATTAATTTATCACGTACAAGTACTACATTTGTGTTATGTCTCGGATCATTTTACTTAATGTACATTTTTGTATTGTAACTTGTTTTTATTGCGTATGTATTTGTAGGTAATTATCTTTTCACCAGAATTATACATGTATATATATATATATGGCTATACGGTGTATATGCTGTGTTCAGACTGTAACTATATACTTTGTTATATGAATCATATACACTAAGTGTATCGCTCACTCCAGAATAACTATATAGGGTAGTTCTAGCCAAAATCAATCCAAAGTGATGGTCAGGGTCAATTCTGGCACTTATACTGACTTCTTGTTATTGAACTCACTCACCCCTGAAGACACATTTGAACTCTTCCAATTCTAAGGTTGGAATAGTTCATAATGAAACTTCAGGGGAGAATGAGTTAAATGATGTCTCCAAGGGTCAAGGCTACCTCCCATCATGACCTTGTTTGTCTTACTGACACTTTCCCTAGATTTTAGTGTCCAGAGATTTGTATGTGGAAAGGGTCTTTTAAATTACAAAATCATTTACATAGTCATATTAACATCCATTGTAATTGCATACCTATATTTGTTTGTTGAAAAATCAGTAAAACCTACTTGCACACAACTTTGTACTGGTTCTATGTAAGAACATGCTATAAATACATATCTATTCCCAAGTTATCATATGACAGAGGTGATTTTAATAACTCATTTACAGGAAATTGTGTATGTATCATTCATTTTAGTCACTAAAATGCTCATCCAGTTATAAGAATGAAAAGCATGTTATAATTCACAATCAAAAATTTAAGTATCTATAATTTTCTTTTTGTAAAAAAGGAGATAATATAATCATATTGATGTAGTTCAGCACATTCTATACCATCCCAAGAGATATTTAGTGGACTAGGTATACGTAGGCTTCCCATTGATTGGGTCAAGATTAAACAAGCAGGGGCAAAAGGTCACTTAGCAGGATCAGGGTTAGACTAGCAGGGTCAGAGTTCAGCTAGAAGGGTCGGGGTTAGACTACCAGGGTCCGAGTTCAGCCAGCAGTCCAGATGTTAGCTAGCAGGATCAGGGTTAGACTAGCAGGGTCAAAGTTCAGCCAGCTGTCAGATGTTAGCTAGCAGGGTCAGAGTTCAGCCAGCAGTCAGATGTTAGCTAGCAGGATCAGGGTTAGGCTAGCAGGGTCAGAGTTCAGCCAGCAGTCAGATGTTAGCTAGCAGGGTCAGAGTTCAGCTAGCAGGGTCAGGGTTAGATTAGCAGGGACAGAGTTCAGCTAGCAGGGTCAGGGTTAGATTAGCAGGGACAGAGTTCAGCTAGCAGGGTCAGGGTTAGACTAGCCAGGTCAAGCTAGCAGGGTCAGTGGTAGACTATCTGGTTTCAAAGTTCAACTACCGGTATGGAGGTGAAATTTATGGAAACAGAGTTCAGCTAGCAGTCAGTTGTTAGCTAGCAGGGCCAGAGGTCAAATATTAGAGCTGAAATGTAGGTTAGCAGAGTCCAAATTAGCAGAATCAGAAGTTACCTTGGACTATAAATCTGCTGTGTGTAGGGAACTTTATATCTTGATGGCAGTACAAAGAGTTCAATGAAATCCATCGGTTACATGTGATACTACAGGTAGACTGGCACTGATGCCTCCATAATATTGGAGAGTCGGCTGAAGCCTTTATATGAGAAAGAGTGTTGTCCAATTTTGTTAGTGTGGAATGGAAATTGTGAGTCCAGAGGATGTAGATAATCTGTAGTACATAATATGGTAACCAATTACTATGTGTTGCTGCAAACTCATTATCAGTTAGTTTATATTATTAAATTATGAATTACTAAGTTTTCACAAAAAGCACATAATTTGTTTACTTGTTTCTTTTCAAAAACATGTGGTTATGATATATATATATCTTGAAGTTAAATGATAACATGTGTTTATTTTACAATGTAACTGTATATTAATGTTCATTACTTATTATCTACAAATTGTCAAGACAGTTTCTGGTCAACTTGGGCCCAACTATTGGTCTGTATCGATCAGTTACTTGTCGACAGGTACCCCGTAATCCTTAGTATTAAGGTAAACAGGTACCCCGGTAATCATTAGTTTTAAGGTAAACATTTGCCCTAGTAACCAGTTGTTTACTGGTAAACATGTCCATAGTAACCAGTTGTTTACTGGTAAACATGTCCCTAGTAACCAGTTGTTTACTGGTAAACATGTTCCCCAGTAACCAGTTGTTTACTGGTAAACATGTCCCTAGTAACCAGTTGTTTACTGGTAAACATGTCCCTAGTAACCAGTTGTTTACTGGTAAACATGTGCCCTGGTAACCAGTTGTTTACTGGTAAACATGAACCCAGTCAAGTTTTACCTAAGTAGATTGATCTTGCCAGAGACGTGCAGGTTAGTTGCTCAATGTTAAAAGAATAGCCATGGCAGGATAGGAAACTTCTGCCGGTGTTTTTGTACTGCCTACAGAACCTGTTTTGTTGTTATCATTAATTCCACTGCATGTCATTTATTTAGTTATAGGTGTAGATGTTAGGGGTCAGGTGTTCAAGGTTTAGTAAACATGTTGTCTTTAATTTACCCTTTTTCTTGGTTCTTAGTATGGTTAGACTACTACTGTAGCAATGTTGGTCGCTAGACCCAAAGTGCTTTTATCAATCAAATAAAATTCACTGTATAAGGATTGTACCTGGTCACCTGGATAAGTTCTATCTTACCAGCACTGGTCTGTCCCTATCACAATAACCCAAAAGCTATAGATTGTTCTGTACACATGAATGTTTAAGTATGAAGCTGTACAGCATCAGAGCCTACACGTTTAACTCATTCACCCCTGAAGACACATTTGAACTCTTCCAACTCAAAGATTGGAATAGTTCATTATGAAATTTCAGGGAGGAATGAGTTAAAAGGCTGTATCAAAGGTAAATGCCTGCAGGTTTTAACAGTTTAAACCAGTATATATATTAAGATAAGGTTTTTTATGTTTATTAAAATCTTTCTCATTTTTTTTTTTTTTTTTTTATACAGTTGAGGTCGGACCTCTGTGAGAATTTGTCGGATATCTTCCAATATTTTAAAAAGTATGAAGCTTTTCTGATATTGAGTAGAATATATATTTAATTATCATTTGGAGAGGCAACAGAACCTTTTGCTATCATTTTCTACAATTGATATGGTTGACAGTTAGGTAGTTTCAAATCGAGTGAAAATGGTCAAAGGGGCAACAGCTGGAATACATTTTCTGTTTCAGTTTTCTGCGATGGTTGTAAAATTAACTGGGATATATCATAAGCATTACCAGTAATTGAATTGGGAGCATTTACCTTTCTGCCTTTGTTCTGCATTACTGCATACGGTGAACCATAATGATTTACTGTCCCGAGAAACATGTATAGTTATTGTACATAACTCCTATTTATAAATAATATATATATATATCAACTGATCTTACAAGCTTATAGCTATGCAATATTATGAATAAGCACCAAATTTATTTTTCTTCACTTAAGTGACTTTAATTATTTACCTACATTGGAACCGTGTTAGCTTGCAGGTAATGGTATGGTTTCTGGGGGGAATTTCAGGTGTTGAAGTGTCTGGATGTCAGTTAGCAGTACCTACATGTAATTCAACAAAAATTGTACTCTGAAGTAGAAAGTTTTGCTTACAATATGTATTTTGAATTTAACTGAATCATCTCTGTCAAACGCAAACATAGCGATACCTTATGACATATATGGATTCCAGTCTAGCCAATGCGCACCACCAAAAAGTTGTTTGAAAATTTTACTTTTAAGGTATCTGGCAGATTATTTTTAAGATCATTGGATTCTAATTCAATAGGGTTCCATTGTAATTTTAAATCTGTTGATAGAATGTATATTTTATACAGTGAGAAAAAAAACCTTAGAGCCCCATCTACATTGTATTTGCATTTCAATTGAATGGTGAATATATATATTAAAGTGGAGTGCACTATTGACTGATACAATTATAAGTGAGCATACTTGCTTGTCTACTTAATTGACTGTTTTGAGATATAAAATATGTGTTATGTTAATTGGTGCTTTTGTCTTAATCAAGAGGTTAGGCGCGATGCCTATGCATAGTGTATGCATCTGGAGGGAGTAAAATGATGCAAGTGATTGTTAAACTTAGATATTTTTAACATGTGTGTAATTTCGGTGACCTTTTTATTATTCACAAAGCATTTGATATTAGGAGTAATGCTATTTATGGTAGATTTATGTTTATGTTAAATAGAAAAAGATTTAAACCATTCACTGTTGAGAAAGCCAAAGGCTTGCTATGTATAGATTGATGTACCTGAGAGAAAAAATAGTGCATTCTGGATTTTTTTATGTTTTTGTAATATTTATCTATACTTTGGGAAAGAAAAACATGCATGTATCTTTACTCATTAACCCCTGAAGACACATTTGAACTCTTCCAATTCAAAGGTTGGAATAGTTCATTACAAAATTTCAGGGGTGAATGAGTTATCTTAACTCATCAACCCCTGGAGACACATTTGAACTCTTCCAATTCATAGGTTGGAATAGTTCATTATAAAATTTCAGGGGTGAATGAGTTATCTTGAAGCATGTCATCCATGACAGAATGTTTTACCTTGATTGATGCCCTGTATAACTACACCAAAGCTATTCTTGTCTTCTGACCACATTCAAATTCTTCTTCGGCATTTTCTAATAGATTTAATAACCAAATATACCATTAAATGTACGGCATGTGATGTGCACACAAGTTCTACGTAAAGCAACACTCCCGGAGCTGGTGAGATTTTATCACCAGAGAGACCCCTGGTAGCCAATAGTCATGTGTCAGTCATCTGTTACAAATGTTGTTACCAAACTATGTAACATGTTCTTCTGTATAAAACCATGATCACATTTTTATATACCTTTGTTGTTATTTCTTCTTTTGCATATTGTTCAGTTAAATTTTTGGTGTTTTTAACGAAAAAAAGTTGTCAGGTGCCCGCATCTGATTTCTTCTCCTGTCAAATAGTAAACAAAACGATTTTACGATTGATGTACAAAATTGTGTGTTTTTTCATTTTTGGAGATGTGCATGTTCTTCAGGTAGCAAGCTCCAAGTTCCAAGATATTTTAAGAAAATATCTGCTCAAACGTGACTTACACTGCTAAGCTGTTGAATAATGATTGATATTCAAAGCATTTGGAAATTTTCGCTACCGTTTAATATTCACCATTTTCGCCCTCCACAATAAGGGCGAATGTATCATGACAGTGAAGAGTAGTACACAGCATACCCCTATATAATGATTACATGTGAAGGGCGATATTTAATCCAGACGAATATGGATTTTACCAGTGAAGAACGAATATTTGACTGAGTGAAAGTTTCCCGGTTTACAGTACTAGTATATAAAAAATGGATTGAGGAGGGACTCTTTCTGTAAATGGGTCCCTGAAATAAATCTTAATAGAAATAAACCTATTTACACATACATTTTTGCACAGGTGCACGGGTTCTGGAATATGAACTTGGCCGCTGTAACTCCAAAGATTCCTGGTCGCAATGTTCAAGACATGTCTGTTACAACTTTCCCATATTTGTTGATTAGGTCCTAGGTTTGATGATTCCATATGTATCACAGTCTGTCTAATAGCAGAGAAGGCATACTCGATACTCCAGGGGTTACACTCACTTTTGCTTTCTGCACCCCTGGAATATGTCATGACAAAATCAAAGGCTCAGTGTGCACCACCTTGTGGATGAGACGAGGTGACCACATTTGTAGTTTGAACCTTTGATGTACATCAAAAGGATATGTCAGTTGCGTAACGGTAAAATAGACCGATTTTGAAGTCGGGTTTCGCTCCTCTGTAATCTTCAAAGGACAGGGTATCAGCCTAGCAATCTGTCAAGGTTCTTTTACCCGATACCAATCAAATAGCTAGCAGCATGCCTCCATTTTGCAGTGACATATTCCACTATTCCAGGGGTGCAGAGAGCGAAAGTGAGTGTAACCCCTGGAGTATCGAGGATGTAGATTAAATTAGTATGTCGATTGTAAAAGCTCACTAAACGAGCTTGTGTTATCTTTGTAATCATATCGTCGTTAAATAAAATTTACTTGACTTGACTTGAGGGACCTGCAGCAGGTTTGGTCCTCTCACTACCGAGGGTACTTTTTCACATCAATCCCAAAGGGCTGTTTGACTTCAGCGTTGTCTTGCTGATGTGATCCTGTAAGGACAGGTTTTTGGACACCTTGGTCTCTGGATGGTACATGTAATAAGCATATGTAATTTGTTTCCTTGACACCGATACCCTTTTGATGCTGTATTTTCTGGAGATTAATGACATTCTCAGTAGAGGTTCCTATCTCCAGTACGTAACGATCCTCTAAGGTCTGGGAGTCCTGGCTTGAAAAAATATCAGTCTACAAAACTAATTCAAGCTCTAAATCAATAGAACTAGTGTGAAATACTTACAAAGGGAAGATTTTAATGGAGACCTTTGAAAGAACGCGCAGATTAAGACGAGGTGTTCTTGAAGGGCAAGCGCCCTGCTTCATGTAGGTCAGATCATAGGCACTTGACGCTTTGTTATGTCAGATTAAAAAAAAAATATATAAGTAAAAAAAAATTGTTCAAAATCATTATCTGAGAATTATCTGAATCAAAAAAAGAAATGACAATTTTTTGTTCATTGGACAGACATTAAAAAAAAAAAATGTCATTTCTTTTTTTGATTCAAGATAATTCTCAGATAATAATTTTGAAATTTTTTTTTTACTTATATATATATTTTTTTAATCTGACATAACAAAGCGTCAAGTGCCTATGGTCAGATCTAAGTAATGTCAGGATCTCAAAGTGAATACAGGGGAAACGACAATATGTGATATATGAATAGGAGTACAGCAAAGAGTGACCGCTCCCGTGGTGCAGCCCACTAACTACTGATACCAGTTTTAGTATCCGTTCGTACCTCGATATGATACCCAGTTCATATAGCTGGACACGAGTCTTTACCCATCCCGATCAACACATTGCTAAACCTATGACCGCTCATTCTTGTCCAGTGCTACACACATATTTGGTTGGTTGATGGGTTTTACGTCTACACTTCACTGACGAAGTCGGTGTTCGGTTGACGTGAGGGGTAAATTGCCGCTCACCAGGTCCTGCCCATCCAGGTCACGCCCTGAGGTCGGACAGCTCCTCAGATGCGGACAGGTTGTCACAGCGCGCGGCTGCGGTCCACGGAACGACGTCCTTAGTTAGTGTGGTCCTCGCTGTCTTCCTATGGAGTGACCGTATCGCATTTCGGTAAAAATGTTAATATAACATCGTCATCGGTAATCCAGATACCTAATTATAACCAGTTCTTGGACAAGAATTTCCGTAAGGCATAAATCATTTAGATATGGGCCAGTTCTTGGACATGAATGCACCCAATTCTTGGACAGGAATTATCATAAGGCATCTATCGTGTAGACATAAGGCATCTATCGTGTAGATACCCAGTTCTTGGACAGGAATGTGCGTCAATGTGACTATATATCATAATGCTTCTGGTCGATTGACTTATTGAAAATAATTGATAACATTATTTGGCGCCTGCATTATTTTCTAATTCGGCCACACTATCTGTCAAAGGTCTATTGATTGTCTTTAAGACAGATTAGTTGCCTTACATTTTCATGTATATATACGTAGTTCTCTTAGTTCACAATGATGTTTCATCCTAATTATGAAGTACTCATTTGATAAACCTCGGCAATTGGAACAAATAATGAGTAATGGAATGAGGGAAATATACGTATCATTTTGCATTTGCTGCCTTAGCTAGGGCTACACAGTCGATTTGCAGGGCACAGGGTATGTAACCGTAATTTCAATATAGATGTACTTGACCCACTCACCCCTAAAGTCACATTTGAATCTTACCCAATACAAGACTAGACAAGTCCAGTTTAGATATGTAGGGGTGAATGAAATGATATAAATAATATAATATACCTAAAGATACATACAAACCTGTTTTAAAAAGGCCTCAATCTGGAAGCAAGAGAAAATATTCAGCCAATCCGAAATTTATTTCAATTAAATTTAAGAACACTCCATCTATATATAATAGTCACGGAATTAGATTAGAGGGAAAGTATAGTACTCATAAGAGAAAAATATTAACTATTCTGTCTGTAAAGACCACCAGAACAACGTTTACTTGGAAATGTTCGGTGTAGCTATCAAATCAGTGTATATGTACATGTATATGATTATCCAAGCTAATGATTATTGTGTTGGCTTGATGTGTACATATCTAAAACCAAATAATTACCGTGTAAGAGGTAAAATGCTTTTTTTCCGACATTGTATAACAGAATGTATTATGTGACAAGGAAGTGAGAGCAATATTGAAGATTAGTGTAAACTAAATATGTGACTCTTCCGTACGAAAATATTTTCTTTGTCGTTAAGGGGTCGGTCGTTATAAGTGTTGTTTCTTATTTGACAGCGAGCATAATTTATCCTTAACGATATAAGTGTCGTATACATAACAAAACTTCGGTATGTAAGACTTAATGATATAGGTAATTGTTGTGTTACGTGTTCTAGGGTAATTAACACCATTCTTTGGGGATTTTGGACTTCCTCGTTACTGTGCGTAATTGCGATGTCGTGTCAGTTAAACGTATTTTTTCATTAATAACTAACACTTCTAAAACATACTTGTGTAGTTCGATGTTAGTAGCAAACTGCCAATCACTCGGGTTATATCTATATATTACCAGCGGTAAAATGTTCATGAAAAGTTCAAGGTAAATATAGGTTCAAAATAGGAAATCATATCCACTAGGTGGGTTTTCAGTCCCCGAGGTTTGCTGTAACCTTGATGGCCACAGTTATCTCTTTTGAGTAGTGGCAGGGTTCACAATATACACACTTAACAGATCATTAATTTGAAATCATAACCACTACTCCTCTAAATTTTAAAACTCATAAATGAATGGGTTGGGTTTACGCACCTACCCTTCTGTTTCAACAGCAGTTTAGACAGTTTTGATTTTCAACTTTTTGGCGCTAGCATCACCGATGATTCCTATAGAAGGACGAAACAGCTGGATGATAGTGTAATTCATTTTTGCATACCAAACTTAGGTGCTGTATATATTCATCTGTCTGTTTGTTTCATTTGTAAACAGTGGTTGTGTAAGGAGACTTTAAAATGTACAAACACATAGTAGGCCTACTTCGGGATGGAACATTAAAATACCCCCCTGATTCACCCACAGTTAACCTGCCAAATTTTGTTTGTTGCGTTTCACTGCCTTATTATAATTACCTGGTATAGAAATACGTCATACTAAAAAAAAAAGTACAACAAAATGGTCCTGATTCAATACAAGACTCGGGGCTTGTCTACCTCTAATAAATTATGTTGAAAATATACATGCACAATAGGCCGAAAAAGTACTCATTTGTATAACAATAATCCACGGTAATATAAATATGTTAGCATGCGGAAGTTTTAGACAGAGAATCAATTAATTGTTCTGGTTCTGTCCGAATTCGACTCCGGCGGCAATTACACTATAGTTAACTTACGGTACACAAGTCGGCAGCTAACAAGCGGTCAATGGCCTCAACAGACATGCTACACTTAAATGACACTGTCGATCGACATTTAAATCTCTCTATTTCTCTCAATTATAACGTTATGTATATTTAATGTTTCATGACTAAGCAATACATGTACAGAGACAATTTGCCATCAGCAGATAGAACGCCCTAGGAGGCCAGGACCACACACTTATCAATGTTCACCGAAGAATGAACTATTATAAATCTATAAATCATTTATACATGTATAGGCTGTAAGCGTGTTTGATATGCACTGTCAAATACTATACAGTGGCGATTCCAGGGTTGTTTCCAATGCTTCCAATGCTTCGGGAATTTACTCCGGACAGTTTTCCTGAAGCATGTATTTTTCTTATTTACGATTCCACCCGCCCCCGAGTGTTAATTTTTATGCGATGCGATTAAAGTTGTATTACTAATTATTTATAGTGATAACCCCATTCAGTTGGAATTTGGAATTTTATTCATCAGCTAGCACTGTAACAAATATGTAACACTGTAAGGACTATTTAGTGATATCACATATTTGTTTCAGTGCTAGCTGATGAATAAGCGATGTCACCATAATGAAATTATGTTACTTAAATATTCAAATAATAATATCGCTACCTCATTGTCAATGTAACGAGCTAGATTTTATGAATTTATGTCAAGATATTATTTTGAAAGACCTAGGACATTCAAGTTCCATACATTATTTAATTATGTCAATAACGAAGAATTAATATCACTTGTAAAATGTCCTAATTGAGCGAATTAACACTGTCCATTAACCATTTTATGATCTGTATATAAATTGTTGTATGTATATTCTCTACACTGTCACCAGTTTGCGAGAATAAAAACTTTGTCATTGGGGATATTAACTGTGGAGAATTTTTTTATTCTCTTTGTGATAAAGACAATTATGTATATCACTTTTTTGACCAGGTTTTTGAAAGAATGTAACTTTAACATTACGGAAGGAAAATGTACAGCGAGACACGTACACTAAAGTATAATTTAAAATTGCCAAAAATATCATTAAATCATAGCACTATCAGCATGACCTAAACTATGCCATCATAAGTTTACAACGTTATCTATTCATATATATAACAAAATATAAGATAATCTCATTAGCAATATAATTTAATTACTATAATTGATTATAATGTATATATTTGTATTTAATTTTCACACACACAAATTATCAAACCTCAAAGTTGGTCATTAGGGCTGTATGACTTCGAGCTATTTTCGAGTTAAATTGAATGATATGTATACTTACGAAAAAAATAAAATAAAATAATGAAAAATAAAATCCAGCAATAGCAACGGCTTATTAACGGGTGAGATATATGAACAAATGCTCTCCAGATGACAGTAAAAAAATGAAATTTCTGAACAACTTTTTAAGGTGGTTTTTTTCCGACTTCTGAATGATTTTGCCAGAAAAGTCGTAACATTTTCATGCTATAATATAGAAGTTAAACATCTTTTTAATTGACGTAAGTACTAAAAAAACATATTCCACTAATCTGTGCTATTGGAGAAAGATGGCCAATTCGATTTATTTAACTTAATAAATTGAGTTCCCCTTAATTAACTTCCAAAATTTTAGTGATTTGGGTGATCGGGTGGTGTAGTGGTGATAGCGCACTCGCCTTTCTATAAGGCGACCGGGGTTCGATTCCCCGCCCGGACGTGAAAAGGTCACAGTATCCATGGGGTCACCTGCCCAACCACATGGGTTTACTCCGGGTACTCCGGTTTTCTCCCAAATTAAAACCCTCTGCGCGCTAACATCCGTGCAAAGAAGAGTGATTAATATAAGTTGAAATAACGTGTTTTATAATTGTTGTAAAATCGATAAAGTTTACATAATAATTGATTTCCTTTAATTAAATATGGTCCTGTTTTAATTGTACACGAATCATCAGGGTGAACCAAATTAACAGGACATAATAATTAATTTCCTTTAATTAAATATGGTCCTGTTTTAATTGTACACGAATCATCAGGGTGAACCAAATTAACAGTCCCTCTGGGTTGATTTTGATAAACATTTTTTTAAGTATTATTGTTTAATCTTCTGTAGATATGCATCATTGTAAAAAAATATAATATAATAAAATAAATAAAAACAAAAGAAAAGAAATGAGAAGAGAAACAAAATCTGTGCTAGTAAGGCCTATTTAATATAATTAATTATTGGCGTGACTACATATAATATCTCCAATTCATTATGTTAATCAATTAAATCAATAGTAAAAATAGTGCCCCATTATTACTTGACATATTAATTTCATGGGATATGTCACCTTAAATGCATACGTTCTATAAATAGCCAACCAACTGGAAGGGTTCCGGTATGGTTACTGACACTTCATAACGAGCCTAACGCTAATTAACCTAGCATATTGTTGCATTGCTACTCTAGTAACAGTTAAATATCGTTTGATGTTTATATACTCAATATTAAGATAGACCTATTGTTTCTAAAACTGTACGTTTCCACAATAAACACTAAAAATTTCATAAAAAAGCAAATTCATGAACAAATCTTTCAACAATGATGTTACAGTACGGGCAGGTGCCCTGATAAAAACTGTTTTGATCACGTGGTCATCGTTGCTATAGGTATAACCTCTGAACCAAAACAATGGGTCCATTATAGAAAATAGTGCATGTAGTTGTTGCTATAATTTTATCGAAATTAAGATTTTACACGCATTTGATGCTTGTCAATTAATGACATGAGTAAGAAGTATCTTTTTATATAAAAGTATTAATATTATAGCGTAATTCAGAGAAGTTAAAAAAAAGTGCGTATGAAGATTGTAGTGCGTGCATTATGGCGACTAACCAAGGAATTTACAATGGCCGAAGAAAATAACAGATATTTCCAGATATGTAGCAAAATGAAGACTGGAGATAGTGTGTACAATTCCTAGATTGACAAAGTTTGTATCGATAACCAAAGAACTTAATGATAAGCCGATTCGTTGTGTACACAAGCGGAATGGTTTGACGGACATGACATATTTTGACAGGTGTCGTCGTGAAACTGGTTTATTTCGTCGTATTTCAGGGTTAACGCACATTCATTTAAGTAACAGTTAAGTCTATAAGGAGGACCGTTACATTGTCTCATCATTTACATACATAACTACCGTGTTCGATCGTCATTTACATCTATGCATCATTGTTTCATAGACCTACCCTTCAGTTCATAATATTGGCAGCCATTTTGTTGTTGTTTTATCATAAACGTCACACAACCGTCCAAACATCATTATAGCTACTAGTCAGTAAGCCTTGGAACACTATAATCTTCATTTGTAACTGTTTATTGTATAATTTACAAACAGTGCCTGTTGTGTAAATCATAGCCTTCCTGTGAAGCCAAAGCTGGATACACAAGTTTTCTATTTGTGAACTAAAGCCTACATGTACCATTGGTGCGAAAAGGATCATGGAGAAGTATGAGAAGCTCACCCGAATTGGGGAGGGTTCTTATGGCGTGGTGTTCAAATGCCGAAATAAAGAGACAGGCGTTATTGTGGCTATCAAAAGATTCGTGGAATCAGAAGAGGACCCACTTATTAAGAAGATAGCGATGCGAGAAATCAGAATGTTAAAGGTGTGTTTTAACATAGTGTTTAATAGTCAATGTTGCATGCACTATACCATATTATTTTCCAGTATAGCGGTTATGCACAGAGCAATTTTTGCCATCCAGGCATCCTCTCAAATGCATGCAGTTGACATCAACTGTTGTTATATGTTTTATTCAACGGCCCTTCAGACCCTAACCATTGTACTTGTGGCCATCATTCCTTGTACTAGAATACCAGAAAACTTTAACTTTTTATGTTGTACTAAAACAAAACCCTCAACCCTGCCCCATACTCCAACAGTGCTCGAGATTTACACAACAAGATACTTTTGACAGGCCGCCGCAGTCGGTAAAATCATATCCGATAGAAAAAAGGCCGACCAGCGGCCTCTATAATGTTATAGGAGTACCCTGCCCCTATTATAATCATATTATTGTACAGGTACATTGGAAAGCCTCAAATCTTGTTTGATGTACACATGAAACCCCGACCCAAACCTGCACTGTTTAATGTATATGTGCATTATTTTCTACTGACAAATGTCCATGTGCACCCACCCACCAGTAGGGCCCTGTTGATAGTGAAAGTGCTGCGCAACTCAAACATTCCCCAAGGTTTATTGTACAGGTTTAAGACAAACACCATCCCTTGTTTTTTGTACAGGTGAACAGCAAAAACATTAATTGTTCAATGAACAGGTTTACTACAAACACCATCCCATGTTTAATATACAGGTGTAATGTACAAACACCATCCCTTGTTTAATTAATATACAGGTGTACTGTACAAACACCATCCCTTGTTTAATGTGCAGGTGTACTGTACAAACACCATCCCTTGTTTAATATACAGGTGTACTGTACAAACACCATCCCTTGTTTAATATACAGGTGTACTGTACAAACACATCCTTTGTTTAATATACAGGAATACTGTACAAACAACATCCCTTGTTTTAAAGAAAAGTTACACATGCATTTGACATTTTTTGCAGCATATGTACATATGGGTTTGGTTGACAACCTTGAGCCCTTTCTAAAAGCAATGCAGGCATGTTTCCTCCCTTAAATCAATAATAAAATTTCTATCATTTTTTTTTTCTAATTTCCTCCCTAAAGTAAAAGTATTGATCAAAGAAAAAATTGTGAAAAAAATGTCCTTGCTCTCAATGTAAAATAAATTACAAAGTAATTTTTTTTTGTAAAAGTTTGAATTTTCCTCCAAATGATATTTTTTTCCCCTTTGTATATCTGATTTGTGAACTTTTTTCACAATGCCCTTAACACTGACAGATTAAAACCTCTACCATATGTATAATTACATATACAGACACATTGCAAAATGCAGGCTTCTCTTGTATTAAATCTACAGATAAGGTGTATTAGTAATGACTACAAACCTCGCTTCTTGTTCAGATGCAACCCTTATGCAGGTGCACTGCTTGAAAGGTCTAAATTAAAATCTTGTTTGTTTCCCATTTTCCGTCTCAGGACATTCACTTAGGAAGTTGCAAATACTGTACGTAGATTAAATATTTTATTTAGAATAACACACCTTCGGTTATGTATGTATTGCAAATGTTGTAATAGTAGATGCATATCTTTTTGATATTACTTATTTTACATGATTTATGTTTATTATGCATTGCTGTAATACTCACATTTTTTTGGTCATAAATAATTTTGAAATTTAAATTTCCAATAAAATAATTCTGAATAGGGCCAATTTTTGTAGGTCTGTTGGTTTATTGCAAACATTTGATATTTTTTAATAAAGCTTGGACAGTCTGCAGCCACCCTATAATTATTCTTTGTGTAGTTTTGGCTCTGTAGATTGTTACGCTAACAGTCAACTGTAACCATGCAAGCTGCACCCTCACAAAGCCAATTTAAAAATACTTAAAAATATATATTTTGATATTTTAATGTTAGTTTTTTTTTTTTTTTTCCTGATTTTTTTTGAAC
This sequence comes from Chlamys rubida, assembly GCA_032359455.1. Lineage (NCBI taxonomy): Eukaryota > Metazoa > Mollusca > Bivalvia > Pectinida > Pectinidae > Chlamys > Chlamys rubida. The sequence goes on along the minus strand of JAUMHH010215190.1, from coordinate 2,312 downwards.
GTTTATCATTTTAAACTTTAAAAAAAAGTTAACGATAAAAATTACTATTCAAATGAAGGATACAGTTTATTAATTTTTCATTTTCTGTATTTTGTTTTCTATCTTTTCTTTCAGCAACTGAAACATCCTAATCTTGTCAACTTAATAGAGGTTTTCCGAAGGAAGAAGCGTCTACATCTAGTGTTTGAATACGTTGATCACACGGTGCTACATGAGCTAGAGAGATTCCCCAGGGGGTAAGTTGAAAAAAAAAATCAAAATTACTGAACTTCTTTGGCTGAATAACAGAATTTTCTGCAACCATTTATTCATGGTTTCATATAAAACATGTGCAGAAAACTTTGGGAATCGCACTAGTTTCAATAAAGTAATTACAGATCTATAGCTTTCTGGGATGGGAGCAACTCAACCTTGGCTTCAAATTCTTTGTATCTCAGGACCTGTCACCAAAGTAGCTTTTTTATACATGAAATATAAGAAAATGGCTATTTCATACTGTATCAAACCTTCTGGGGATCACAACTCAATTCAGGAATTCATTTAATCTGCTGGGGCCTTATAAAGGCCCCTTTCCCTAGAAACTTTCAAGTGAGTAGATTCTGAAGTTGAACCACAGTGATTTTGGGACACAGATATTTGAGTCCTATACTTGTACTTTTTCTGTGTCAGACTTTCCCACATATTGAGAGCCCCATTATGTCTCAGAGGATTTCTAAGAGTGAATCTGCTGTGGCCTTATAAAGGCCCCTTCGAATTCCCCTAGAAAATTTCTGCTGTATTTTCCCAAAATCAATGCAAAAACATGCTTTTTGTAAGTGATATTTCCCCAAAGTCACCAGGCACAGACCCCTGTACATGTGAAAAGTACACATGTATGTAGGTTGAAACACCACTGTATCTAACCTGGGTCTCCTCAATATTTTGAAATTGATGTTCAGGACTTGCCTAGGCCTGAAAAAAGTCTTTTAAAAACTCACTAAATCCTTAACTAAGCCAATTCTGTAGTCTTATGCCATTTATGGGGTAGTTTAAACATCTTAACATAATGTACATGGAACCTTTGACAGTGTGAATGCTCTATAATGATAGTTTATGTATTTTCTGCATGACCAAGTCAAATGGTAATAAAAAAAAGTAATTTTACGGTTCCCCTCATGCAACGTTAAAAAAATAAATGACACTTTGTTCTCCGTACATAATATTGATATGTGCATCTGTTATCAGATGATATACAAATAATTTGCTTGCAAGCCCTTCCCATGATAAAATGACTTTGAAAGGAGGCACAGTAGTCTAGACGCCGGGCTTGTGACCGAAGGCCTAGGGTTGCGGTTTCGAGTCACAGCACTGTGTTGTATCTTTGAGCAAGATACTTTACTCCGTTTGTTCCAGTCTACTCAGCTGTAAATGAGTATGTGGTTGGGCAGTGCTAGAATTGTTGAATGCAAGCTGTGAGCGTCAAAATGGCAGCACCGGCTGTATGCTCCCCAGGGAGTTGAGAACTTAGATATATATTGGCTGTTTGCAAAGGCCCTATAACCACGGATAATAATATGTGAACCGCTTTGAGATGACCTACGAACTAGATTGTGATAAAGCGGTATATAAGAACCTCAAATTATTATTATAATTAATAAGTAACGAAGGTGACATAAAAAGTATTGTCAGTGTTGGCAATAAACACATAGACATATATATTTAGTATCATTAATTGGCAAAATGTTGTTATAAATTCATTAATGGCAGCATCATAGATAAATACTGTACTTATAAAATTAAATGATTGAATACATTATGAAAACGTATAAACCTGACTTATGTGCTTATTGTACGGCCTACGAGAGGTCATTTAATATGATTTATACATCCTCTGTTGAAAATACTTGGGCAAGCAGCAAACGTTTACTCTTTAAAATATCAGGTCCTGATCATGATCAGGTAGGGCTTACTGCAAGCTGTTACATGTAAATTCTGCATTTGTATCAAATTAATCCAATTATTTTTTTTGACAGAATTTTTGATTACTCTGATAATTGATTGAGACACATCTACAAACCTGTTAATCAATAAAGAATATGTTCTCAGCAGTGTTTAGTGTGGGCATGCCCACTACAAATTTATTCAGAAAAGTGATTGCCGTACAATGTACATCACAAAGTTGACAAACTATAATAAATTTTGATTAAGGAGCCAATAACTGCAATTACATCTGAATGTGCTAGCAACAAAAGGGTGTCAATTAACCCTTTCACCACTGTAGACCATAATGGACTCATCCAGATCAATGCATGGTAGAGTCTACTAAAGTTACA
>JAUMHH010215179.1:0-12496 GCA_032359455.1 Chlamys rubida | reverse complement strand
GACCGTTACGGTCACAAATACACAGGTACTACATGTGTAATGCGCATCTCGGATGGAAATTCGAAAATTCTCCTTAATTATACATAGTATGAGAGCAAGAGTGTATGCAAGTTGTGTTCTGTAATGTCTTTTGTAAAATAACATGTGAAAAAAACCAAATAAAAATGTTTGAAAGAAAAAAAAAAATACACCAGGATACAACCGAAACTCAAGGATAAAACAAGAAACATTAAATATTGGATGAACATCATACACCTCTACAATAATCAGCAACAAACATATACTTGCATTAATGAACGTTAAGTGTATGGAATAAACTAATTTCAAGATGTACTAGGAAATCCCTTATCTGACCACTGTTGTAGACTATTAATCAGTGTTAAGAGTGACGTCAGAACAACTGTTTAACATCGTGAATCAAGCCTAATGAAAAATCCATCTGTAATGAATTAATATGTTATGATGAACGATATCAAGAGTGTTCTATGTATCGGTATCTAGCTGGCATTCCTCATTACACTTCCACCTGCTCATAAAAGATAGATGCACGTGTTTTTCTGGCAAATGCCTCGCAAAACAGACGACCCAACAGGTAATAACATCACTTCCTCCTGTAAAACAGGCGGTTTTAAACAGTTAGCTTTACTCAACTTTTAAAAAAATGTAGGGTAATGGTTGCTTTTCTCGGAGTTTTTGCCACATCTGAACATGATATTAAGAAACTATTCCCCATTTGAAATGCTATATATACAGGAAAGAAAAAGTTGTAATGTCCAGCAATAATGTACAATTTAACATGCTTCACGACGGTAGAATCTTCTTTAAACCCCAAAGCAGCATATACACTATCAAAGACACATATAAACCACAAGTGTCTGGATTAAATCTGTATCAATCAAGTGTTTGGTAATGAGGAACATATTTGCCTTTGAAAACCGATATGGATTAGTTTCGCTATCACGCAGCTCAGACTCGCCCTCTTGTTTGTAGTCTATCAGATGTGTTACTCGGCAAAATGGCTTAACATCGTTTTATCAACGAAAATTAGTAAAACAATCATGATTTAATACAATTTTTTTTCTCCAAATCTGGACTGTCGATTTTTATTCCTCCATTTGTCCATAAGGATTCAATATCATATTCTATGGCTGATTTTTTTATAATTTCATCCCGACTTTACTTATTGAATTTCATATGTATGCTTCTTATAACTTATAATGCAACTCCATTTTATAAGATGTATTATTGCAGCATACAGCCAAAAGGGTTTTGACAAAATTCATTGATTAATATTCGGGAATTGAAATTATTGATTAATTTTGCGAAAATACTATAAAGTGACACGCCCTTATATAATTTCGATATGAAACATTAAATCAACCAGTTTAATACATGTATAACACTTTTGAAATAACGCACTTCTTTTATTGTATTCAAATTGAAAGCTTCGATTTTTTTCATTAAATATTAAATGTTTCTAAACAAGTGATTACAACGCAGCATTGAAATAACTTCATATTTCCACATAATTCGGAGCACCCATTTGCATGAAAAGTTACAAAATTCTGCAAAAATATACGTGTGAAGAGTTTACAAAATGAAACCCTCGTTTCCCAGGCCAATCAACCAGGTTTGATAAAAATACTAATTTACCAACCTTTTAACGTAACTGGTAACAAATTAGGCGAATTAACCTTTCTGGGAAACAAGACGTTTCTCATGATAATTAGCTGTTATGCAAACTCATATAAAGGCGGGTGCACAACAAGTCATTAGGCCTGTGTTATAAAGGCTGCAGTCAAAGGTCTTTCTGAATGAAACGCTTCCAGTGGATAATAATAGTGAAACAGTTGTCGTTACAACTGTCCGTGAAAATATAGACTTACCACTATACTGATTGTTGTAATTTTGACATTCCGTTACGATGCAAGAATAAAGTAGTTGACATAAAAATGCACGAGTAAGGATGTATAACTAACACTTTAAAACCATAAATTATGCAGAAATAATTTAATTTTGCCTATCTCCCCAATAATATTTTTTTTGGTATATATCGTATATACCTAAAAAGAAAAACAACTGATGACGGAACTACTTTTTACAACGCAGCTTTTTTTTTAGCGCAATTGTTTAGTTTACGTAAAAATTTAATAAATCTTCAACTGTGCATTTACAACGTGTTTGTCTACTTTTTTAAAATAAAATTATAAAAAATGCCCAAGATTTTGTTTTGGTATATACGGTATATACCGAAACAAAATTGTGCACTTTTTTGCATAAACCGCAAAGTGCACAATTTTTTTTCGGATTATACCGTATATACCAAAACAAAATCTGGGTCATTCCTTAATAATATCCGTCCCATGTCTAACGCTCTTGGATAGGAAACATATTGGATAAATCATATTGGCAAAATTAAATAAACGGTTGATTAAAAACGTATAAATATATATAAGAGTATAAATAAAAGACAGCCTTTAACATGACAAAAACGACGGACCTGGCTAACACCAAATAAGAAAACCTAAGTAGAAATCTGGTGCTCTGGAAACGTAAACGCATTCTGTACCACACATTATTCTCCTCCTGATAAATTCTGTCAAATTCATAAAGTTTACTGATACGTTAATCTACGGACACGGTTTACAAAACAAAAAAACAAAAAAAGGCTATTAGCAATTTACTTCTGAATGGCAGAAGCATCGGATTTTGTCGGTAGCTGATGTGCGGTTCACCTATATATCCCGTATACAGTATAGTAGTACCTACATTGTGTAATTTAGAGCAACGGATATACCAAAACGTCAATACCAACAAATAAATACACCTTATTCGATAGCGTTGACACACAAAAATATACAACGGTGTCAACGGAAAGAGACAAAATACACCGCGATAGAACACAAAGAAAACATACATCGGAGCATCACCAAACAAACAAAAATATGCCTTGCATCAACTCACTACAGACAAATTACATCATACTGTCAACAATGGCAAATTCACAACCCAAATGAAAAATGTAAATAGAAATAAGACAATCCAAACCAAATCCAATGGAAAATAAAATGAAAGTACAATATTGGTGCAAATATTGCTAAGTTATAACAAGATAGATCCCATACTAACCACTTTCAACATTGTGTCCACCAGCATCGCTTCGAAAAAATTATAAACGAAACATGAATATCTAGTGCACTAAAGAAGGGTTTTTATGTGTTAAAAAATAAAGTGATACATCTTAATCTTAATCCTTTAATCCTACATAATTGCAAAAAAGCACATGTACGAAATGAAAAACAAACATGTTTCAGTCTTTGGTGAATACTGTAAAATATAGTTATCCATTTAAATTTTGGCTTAATCCGGTATAAGATAATCCGCACCTTTCTTCTCACAATGCATTCAAGCCAGGAACGAAACATACACATGTTCAAATTACAGCCGGCCAAAGGAATAGTGAAGTGAGTAAGAATTATATAGACGCCGAGTGGTGACACTCTGACAGGAAACACCCACATTGATGTTGTTTAACAGGACGTCATGTGCCTCAACACAACATTTATGGACGTGCTAACCGGAAGTCACAGGTTGCCTGTCATCGCGAGACAACCACTAACCCACGTGGACTTATCTCAAAAGATCTGGAAGTGTCGTAGTAGCTGTAACAAACGGGATGACAACAGATACCATGTCAGGAGAGGGAACGCATTTACTGGAGAGGCCCTTTTTATCATGTTATGTTCCTACTTTGTGGACACAAGTTCCCGGAATATGCACATCTTTTCTCGTTTCAATGTTCGATGACGTTACTTTTACTACCAGTGCAACCAGAGAACAGCAACATGTATATAATAATTATGTATCGGGCGGTAAGCATAGAAACATAAGCATATGAGTGCAGTCAAACCTGTTATGCATACAATAATGATGTGTAGGGGTTCTTATGTGGTTTATCTTCACATTGATGTTTTAAGGTGTTCTTTTTATCTTATCCTCGACGAAAACCGATGAGAAGGATTGGTTCCAGGTGCCCTGTGAGATTTCACACTAAAAAGGTTTAAAGCATACCATACGGCCTCGTTGTAAAACCCAAAGCATAACCACATATTCCAGAACGAATGATATGAAATATGTTCATTTAGCAAAAAAGCCAAGAAAAATGAAGGCAAAAATATGAAAACACAATTTAACACAGGAAACGTTTGCGGGAGACTGGATATTCCATAGTGGATCTGCACTTTAAAGTTAAAAACAATTCTCCCCTGCACGAAAAAGTGGATTATTTAAGGTCGATTAAATCTCCTATACATGTGTGAAATTGTCCACATGTGTATGCATAGGTTGGTATAAACATAAAAATGTTTTGCCAGATCATTTAAAGGAAATGAATATTTCATTTATTCTTGTTTATTTGTGAAGTGAATGTTGTGTAGAGATCGATGTTTACAATTCAAGTCCCTATTATATAGTGTTTTCCCTTTGTGTCATCCTTCAACTTGTACACACTTTTACTGATACAAATACTCTCACAGTTCACCAAAGTTGTTGCAAGTATACCAGACATTCCCACAATTCAATGAATTATATTTAAATATAGAAATTAATGGGCATGTTTTTGTTGCAATAAAGATAACCTCCGTGCTGTAATCTACCACTAACCTTATCCCGACATTGGCAAAATTGTGAAACAATAAAGTATTTCCACACACTTTGTAGAAATAAATACGATGCCCCTTTGACACTTTCTATGTTGGTAGAGGAATTCCGGAAAGACATTCCGTTAGCAGTGGCAGATGCGAATCTACATCAAATGGGCTGTGAATGCGCTTCAATGAAATCCTTCACGAAACCGGGTCATTTTTATTTCGGAAAGGTTTCAGATCTTTTTGTCTACGGTATGGTAATGGTGTTTTGCTAGATGTTGAGAAAAAGCAGACAATTTTGTACCTCGTTATTGTTTGTTGGAGGGAGAATAAAACGTGCTCAGGAAACAATTTCAATTTCCTTACAATTACTAGACACTGTCTTTGATCGGATGTCTGAGTTTTGTCAGACAGAAGGAGCTGTCCGAGGGCGCGCGTACGGCAATAGCTTCAGTACTGACAGATGTACACCAAACATTTCAACAAAGTATACAAAATTACAGAGTAAAATACAAACGTACAGATACCCAGGTCAGCTGGCTTTTATCCATCTGTCCTTGCACACCAATACACACACAACTAAATTTGTGTAGCAGAGAACATGTATATACATACAATAAAGTAGCTCGTTGAATATCATTTCTTCGTTGGGTTTGCTAAATTTGGGTATTCTACATCCTGAAAACTTTCTCTATATCCGATAGAATATTTTATTTCACTTTCTAACGGCGTCACAGGTAAAACCAGATCACGTTTAGTTCAACATTCGGGTTTTTGTTTATATATTTTGTTGGAATTAAAGTAAGTTCCAATGCATTTATAAGTATAGCATTCAATCTCTTCAATCTGAATATATGACCTGTTGAGAGAAAAAGTCCGTGAAGGAGGCGGCACAAGAAGAGAGGTGAGGTAGAAAAAAAACCCAGCATAGTTGTACCATATGTGCCTATACCATTGAGGATTACATAATATAATTTAATGTCCCAAGTTTTTATTTAAGATAATCCGTGCCTCTGGTAAAAACATTACTGTTACATCACAAACGTCTCGTCTGGTGGGCGTGGAGTATGTGGATTTCGAGTTTTTGTTAGGATGTGGTATAAACGGAGAATACAAAGATTACTGCCGATCCAGACAATTTGATGGATGACAATACGTACCACTGTTAACAGATTCTCCATCTGTAGGATGCATGCTTCCCTTACGTTAGGAGAGGATTTACATGATGTTGTTTGTCTATTGGATTAAAGCCAGTACATTCAAGAGTATTATTTCCTGATTGATAATCCATGCCTAAGAGCAGTATTGGATTACTTCTGACAAACTTAAATTTTACTTAAGGATATTACTATTAGCACAGTTGGGTCTCAAAAGACAACTACTTGTCTGTTTTCCTTTTCTGCAATTACGATACCAGTATTTAATATACTGCTAAATAATATCTGCATTATAATTTTATGTTACCCAATGCCTCTAACGAACAAAGACTTGTCAAGAATAACTGACAGTACGGCATATGTATCAATTATCTACGATACTATATCTCAGAAATACTGGTCGCTGACACCAGAATATTCACTATTAAAGTGTATACCTCACGAATGTGTTTATACAAATTACATACAAGAACCTATTACCAATATAATTATTAGAACAGGTTGTTTATGGTAGATTTGCTCAGGTGTCATATATAACCAGATATGCAAAAAGCATTAACCAAAATCGTACGATAAGCAACAAGCATGTAGTATCAGCCTGTCCTTCCGGCAGCATTCCTATATCACATGCCCCCTCTCTCACAGACAACATCGGGAGTCGACAGCTTTAACATAACGTACAACCTATACGTCAACTCAACTGTAATCTCTCTGATTTAATATCTGTTTATTTTTTTTATCATTTTGCTGCACAAAAAGTGAAGAAATCCGGCATGTTGTTTTCTTTTTCCGTGTATCGGACCACCCTCAAGTCTGCAAATACTATACACTGCTATCTGAGCTATACTAATGTGTGCGAATATATATATAATGGTGCCGCCCAGAGTTATCCGATTTGGTAAATGCATTTGCTGTCTTTTTAATTGAAACCTGACAAAATCACATATTTCTACGCATACCCCATGGAAGTATTTTTGGAATAAGTAGAAGACAAATGCTCTCTATCCCGGAGTGTCGCCTTCTGGGACAAAAGCATGGCTTTGATACCTGCTGTGACATTTTAGCATCGAGGTTATTCTGAATTCTACCTATTAGACCACCCTAATTCATACAGATGTAAGTTTCTCTATCTGTGTCATCATCTTTAGCAACAAGCTGGCGTTCTACTGTTCTATTTACATTTATTCACGAGACTGTTCATGGTAAAATATAATTGGTGTACAATCAATGTGTCATGGCTTTTGGATGTTGTTGTGTATTGATACGGAGATTTAATCTTTTTTTACTACTGCAAAACCCATTTTCAATCTCGTTAAAATACTTGAAGTACAGTAGACGAATTTTTACAAATAGGATAGTCATGTACTACAATTTTATTCCAGAATAACACTGATGTCTTACAGCCGGGTTAGTCCCTGCTTTCGATTTTTTTTTTTGGACCAGATGTCGATGCATCAGACTTAAATTAAGATTTAAAATCTCATAGGACATTTTGACATATCATTCTAGTTTAACTTTATTCATGATAACGATACACCTCTTGTTGTGTCCTCTGTATAGATGTCTACTTCCTACAGTACCATAAGTGTTCTCCTAGCATATTTCCGAAAGTAAGTTTCACAGGTAACATGCTTATCAATGGACGGATACAATTTCTGATATATTTTACTTCTGGAATAAAAACCGCATTTCACTTAAAATGTTAAGTACTTTCAAAACTTAATCTAATAAAAAAATGAATGCGACATATTTTGCACTTTTAATCGTACTAGCTGTAGCTAATTTGTACACATATAGTGATCAAGTACTATTAAAGGATCAACCATGATTTCACCTTACGTTTGTGGTCAAATTTAAGACACACATAATAGAACCTTAAAGACGACATTCATTTCTATTTGTGAACCAAATCGATGTAAAATGTGGTAATATTATACGTTTGCTATTTAAAACAAATCCCGCGCAATGTTTAGTCAATTAAAAAATTGAGAAACTTAAATTTTCTTTCAAAATCACACACATAAAACTGGATTTTCCTTCCGATATATTATTAGCAATACCACATATGTGTTGATAAACTTGTCCAAATCATAATGTTAAAATGATGCTATACAATGTTAGATCACCGACAGCAGAAATCACACAAAAAGAAGTGCACGTCCGCGTTAGAAAAGAGTGTTAACTGCGGACGCCAGTTGAACAAGTATGTTTTCTCTTATAATATACCAACATTTGCTTATATGCAGGTTTTAATTTCTGTAAAATGTAGGTCAAAAATATCCAAGTACAGCAACATCGGATAAAACGACGTCGTAAATGGAATGACTACGTCACGGAACAAGAATAGCAAATGGTACCAGAAAATTCAAAATTCATAATACTTTCGATGAGTGATGTCATAAGTGGACACCAAGCGATGACGTAACAACAAAAAAGGTCGGTTTATGTGATGATCCATTCCGTACTGCATCATATGAGTCGAAAAATACATTTATCAGTATAGCAAGATTAAATAGGTTTGTAATAAAAAAGAGCTCCACAAACATTTGCATGTTTTACAAACAGGACCACCCCTATACAACAGTGAGCTTGTAAATGCTTGTTAACGATAAGAGTGATTCAGTAACATTGTCTGTCCCCGTTATGTAACACTGCAGTTGTAATCCAAAATGGCGATTGAATCTGTCAGCACCCGTTGCTTAGCTGAAGAGAAATGAGACAATATTCTGGTTTGTATAAATGCCAGTTCTGCAAGGCTACAACTCACGATCTAGACTTTTGCTGACAAGCAACTTCCTCTATGGGGGAGGCTCCATCAACAAAAACAGAAGATTAGCTCCGAGGTTAACTGTTAACACTGTAGCCTATTACAGCATGAACGATTACCTTAAAGCAGTATGCGGAAGATAGACGCAATTAAGAAATTAGCATAACATGTTTGTCATTATGTACATCAAAATAAATTGTTTAAAACATTTTCTGGTTTGATGTGTTTACATTTACAGGCGGAACAGACGAAACATACTTAATGCGTTTTACAGGCAGTATGCAGTTTGAGTTACATATAATTAGTGTCACTGTGTATTTTAGGAGGGAATCAATTCATGAGTAAACGTGATATGTGTGTATAGTCACTGTCCAAAACAACAACAGAACATCGAGAAAACCATAATCGCAAATATGAACAAAGGAAAGATTCACATTGAGACCCATGTACCAGGAGAACAAGACCATGTGTTCCGGAAGGGTAAGCGTCTACTGCGTCTTTGACGACACCCGCCATGTAAATATAGGTCAGCAAAACCACAAGGCACACATCAAATAAGTGCGTTTGATGAAGTATAGTAATAGTTGTTTCTGTTCTGTATACAATTTTATGTCTGGTGTTCGAACAGATAAACAGTTATGAATGTGAACTTATGAGGAGCACCTGGAACGACTAGGAAAGGTTTTTCAGCGACTCAGAGACAACGGTTTGAAGCTTGCGCCTAAGAAATGCCAGTTCTTTATGAACAGAGTTGCATATGTTGGACACATCGTGACACCGGAAGGCATTGAGGCAGATCCCAAGAAGATTGAGAAGGTACGATAATGAAATAAAGGAATATCATTAACCGACTTTTATTTGTACAGGTCAATTATACAAAACGTGGAAAAATTGCACTTTCTTCCATATAGATATTTACATGTTTAAAATGCGTAATACGTCTGCAATTGAAGAATCCATCAATGCATATACAAATGTCCTTCCTTCGGAAAGTCTTTCTTTCCCAAACTATGTCGCCTGTTAGCTACGTAATACACAATAACTGCAACACATCCTGCCACATATCTCGTCACATCAACACAACTTATTATACTGATAGCTTAATCCTGTTATCTTGCACATATGGAACATGTTTCAATAGTCTATACAAAGTAATAGTTGCGCTCAGACACTTGAATTCTCAGAAGCCGTGAAGGAACTTACGCATCATTTTCGTCTGTGGTGATTGTGAATGTAAACATATAGGGTAGATGATCGGATACAAATGAGGAAATCGTTAGCGAATGTTGAGCACCCACACTTGGTTTTCATCTGATTGTTAGTCAATATCTTTGATACAAAACGAGTTTAAATACCTCTTCATTTTTACGAGGAATGTTAAGAATATCGTACCGGCTTTGCGTGTTGAGTTCATTGCTTACTCATTCCACACATATGGAGTTCAGAGTTCAGAGGAAAGTCCACGGTGTCTGTTCAATGTTACCTAGTGTTGCCGACGTAACATTTTATACATATCGTACATATATACACTACTGTTAATCAATCGTTGAAAATGAGGGTGCAAGATTGTTGACTATTTACTTCATATAAAACGACATGTACAACAATGTAAATATTTCATTAGAGTGATCAACACATCTGATTAACATGTGTGACAATGTTCAGTGGCAATGGGTTGGTTTAGCATTTATAAGATCAGCTGTGCGGGGAATATATGCAAAATATATTTAACAACACAAATAAAATAGTTTTCATCTTATTCAAATTATTACAATGACATAGCACAGTCAAACATTATTCATTTAAACAATGTGCACGACTTTAGTTGATAAAAGGACATATCTACATTAACAGGAAGTTATATATTTGCTTGTTTTAACACAACGGCAACAGACTTTTTACTAACTCTTCATATCCAGGTAGGAGTACATCTGTGTTAGGAAACTGTAACCCACAAGACATTAAACCTCGATAAAGTATAAATATAATCGGGAAGTAGATTTTACTGCTTACCTGTTTCACAAACCTCTTTACTAAACCTAACCTATATCACCTGGAAAAGCCATGATACTGGCCTCTAGGTTTAATCGTCCCTTATCAAACACATTTTAATGTATAAAGAACTAGCTATAAAACAAATACGTACCATCCAGATGTTGGAAAGTGTTATTCAACTTTATTTTTAGTAAGATCAAATTCTACTTCTCCTACTCATGTACTGGTAGAGTCTGCTTCTGCCTACTTCTGTCTGGTTACCATCTGTACTTCTGATCTACCAGATATTATACAGCCCCTGCCTTTTCCATGGTCATTTCTTGTTTTAATTTTGCTTTGTTACTATGTTTAATGTGAATGCAATTTTCTATATTTACACAGTTAAGGCATAGGTCACCAAACTCTCTAAATATTTGTTCTTGTGCCTAGCATCAACCTTAGTAGAACAAAATCCGGGAACTTGATTGTGTGCTTATAATAAAAGAATACTTATGAGATAATTAAGTAGTAGAACAAAATCCGGGAACTTGATTTTGTGCTTATAATAAAAGAATACTTATGAGATAATTAAGTAGTAGAACAAAATCCGGGAACTTGATTTTGTGCTGATAATAAAAGAATACTTAGGAGATAATTAATCACTTTATATACAGTAAATAGAAATACTTTATTGGTGTATCACCACACCTATAGATTACAATCGTGTATAATTATGTATATATAACGATATTACACGATTTCAGTAAATGACACATGTATCATTGAACACATGGTATCAATCAAAGCCATATTAACATACCCGTTATAGAGATGTATATTGCTCTATTAGGCATACCGACGATGTTTCTAGACACCAGAACAAATTAATGTTTAGAACTTACGACATAGACGCATGGTAACCCTGAGACTGTATTTCGAAACGACCAGTATTAGATCATTAAATCAGGTTGAAATGGAATGCTGAAACCAAACATTGCTACAGATTGTAATATCTGTAGAATTACTTAGAATTAGAAAACAAGACGTTTATGTAATGGTTTCCAAACTTGAAATGAAAATCTTACAGCAGAAATGATTGGAGGCGAACGATGCCATTTTTTGCAGCAATAATCCAATATATCACCTTAATCTGAAATATGCACTTCCTGAATTATCCTGGCTACTTATTCAAATCTGTCTCTAGAATATTAATGCGAGTTGAGCAGCACTTTAACTACTATTTTCTAGTCATTTTTCATATTGAAATTGTTAAACGTGACTTGCCATCAATGATGATTACATTTACATTACAACAACGCAATTAATTTCTTTCAACAGATCTGTCTCATTGACCTCACGTGATGATGTTTGTTCTCCTTACTATTTACAGTATAGTGTTTTCTGTTGTCAAGTGTACATGTCAATATATGCCAATGTTAACACCGGCTGCTAAGTAGATATGTTAGTGTTAACACTATTTAATCTTCTGTTGTCAAGTGTCAATTGTACAGAAGAGATGTCAATGATACATGTAACATACAAACAGTATCTATCGTCAAGTAAACACATGAATGTCATGCTCTGTGTCCAGTATACACGTACATTGACACAATATGTAACTCGCTGCTTTGCAATAAACATGTTAATTCTAACATTGTATAATTAGCTGTTGTTGTTCAAAAGATATGCCAATGGCACGTAACACCATATACATCACTGTTGTCCAATATATTGTTATGTGTCCCTGCATGTAGGGCGTAAGAATTGTACCTGCTGCCTCCATTGCATGATCGTAAGAGGCGACTAAATTTGGGACCTTATCTTTTCTCTTCTTTCTAAACAACTGTCTTCTTCCTAATGTCTCCCTTGACAATTCCTCACTTTTGGCCTTTAGTTAAGCGTTCGCCCCTGTGAGGAAGGCTTTGGGTTCTGTCCCCTGGCCGAGACATACC
>JAUMHH010215168.1:0-12497 GCA_032359455.1 Chlamys rubida | reverse complement strand
GCGGATGACAACACTACAAAGCTAAACAACATCGTAAGAATAATTATATGTAATAAAGGACAAAATTTAAACCATAAAATTTAAACCATAAGAGAGAGAGAGAGAGAGAGAGAGAGAGAGGGCGGGGGATGTCTTTAATCGTGACTTAGTGATACTACACTGTAGTTGCTACATACAATCGCATACTATAAGATAAGTGAACACAAAATGTATTTGTTCTCTCTTGTGTCCTGGATTATATAGAAAAATATGGAAGATTTTAACTATAATGTACCATAAATCATATTATTTATCATTCATTTCTTGCAATTCTAGTGTAACTGGTAAATATGTCACTGTGTGTAGTGACAGTGACTTTAATTGCTTTGAATAAACACTAGATCTACCCTGTTAATATATCTGATATTTTTGATATTCCAATAAGACTGATAATCTTTACGTACATGTATATAAAACTGGTTCATTGGTTCGGCCTACCCTACAGTGTTCTACCTAAACTTAATATATTACATCTCCAATTTATATGCAGTATATGTTTGAAATGCATGTCTTTCCATATAGAAAGGGCTTTTATAGGCAATGTCTGTACCCAATCCTATTGTTAATTGCAACAATAAAATAATTTTGAAATGAAAACCTTTCTTATTGTTATAAGTTACTGAATTTCGACACTTTCAGGTTTGTAGACAATATAAAATGCAGAATGGCACTGCATTGGCGCCACCGCCTGTGATAGTGTACAATGTCCTGTCAGTATTGTTAAATATCCGATTGAAAACATTGATAAGACCAGCATTTACTGTAACGCACTAAAAGTTAAAGATTTAATGGTTGATGATACTTACTTAGGTAAAGTGTTGACGGCAACACGGTATAATGGTATAGACATTTAGGAACCCTTGTTGACGGGGGTTTGGTACAAGTGTACTGGTCACATACAGATCACCTGAAGGCTCTTTCTTGTTAAGAAGAAGTCCTATACCTGTTCCCCGAGACCCGGATAGTATGCCAAGGCCACTCATTTAAAAAAGACCTTCATCTCAGCAGGCTACTTGCGAAATATTACCACCCAAGACCTCTTGGTTAGGCAGAAGACGTCTAAATGAAGAGTTGGCGTGGAGTGGACAGACAGCTTGTCGATGGTTTTTATGCCAGGTGAGCAAAACCCATGAAAAACACAACGACTCGCAATGACTTGTTAATTAAAACACATATTTTGTGGTTATATTCATACGACCTTGCTAGAATTTTGTATTTCTATTGTTTTCTTAAGACTTAACACTGCGAAGTATTGTGTCTAACCCTTGTTATTTGCTCACTTTTGGCTGCTGTAATGATGTGCAGGACACGCAATCTAGGTAACCTTTATACTGTGTCATGGTTTTTTGAACTTATCAGACAATCCTTCACATCAGTAATACACCTAACTAAGGGCCAATTTAGCCTTTCTGGTGGCTTTACCCTAGAGGTTATGCCATCATGATATGCCATGAACTTAAGGCTAACGTTAGCTTGGAGACCATTACAAGATACGAAGGATAAAGTTGGAAACTAAATTCACAAATGGCCTCTTTTTGACAAATTTACATGATATTTTTGTTTAACTTTCTCAATATTTGTATGTATTGTGTAAAACTAAAGTGTAATAAAAAAAAATGACACATACAAACATACCAATATACGTCTCTGCAAGCACGTAGTTGATAAGTGTTAACGAAATGCCAGACAAGACGGTAAGTATTTTTATTTGGAAATGCATCTGACTTTCAGATATATCAGTCTACATTAAATCATTTTATATGAAAAAGTTCGTACTTAGAATACCAAGTATAACAAGTAAGTGTACCACAATACGTACAATGTATATACCTTACCGTAAAAACGGCCATACAAAAACTGAATATTGTCTGTCAGCACTTTCATCAAGTTCAGAACAGTCATAAAGTGAAATAAATATAATTGAAATACAGATTATACACATCAATTGAAGTATTATATTCTTCTATAGTTTTGATCGATATTCTGGCAAACATAATGACATATATTACTATCCCCTGACACACACCTAACATATTAATTTTAGCGGAAGCCCCTTTTTCTGTGAATTGAATACATAACGTATTTGCCTCATATAAGTGATGTTCAAAGAAGAACAGGTAACATAATATTTAAATAAGCCAGGTATCGTTATATTATCTATTACAGGTTTTTGATGGAATATTCCATTAACTATTACTTACCATCAAATGGAGCTTGAACTTGCTTGGAGATTTTAACTTACACCACACACCATAGCACTTTGAATGGCCAAATATCATGATCCTGTATATATATGTATCTTAGGTATTCAGTAGAAGTTGTTGAACGGTTTAAACACATTTGACCTTTGTTACCCTGAAAGTGTGTTAAAGTCAATGATTGGAACAAACACGATAGCCTTTCGTCTCTCGATCATAATGCTACTTGCCAAATATATTCAGAAGAAGTCGTTTAGACCCTGTGACCTTGAACAAAGGTGAAGGTTGTTTATTTGATCAATCTTAAAATCTCCATCCAGCATGCATTTGGCCACATATTATAACTCTAGGTGTCTTAGTTATTAAAAGTTTTTAGTATTTAGCATATTGACCCTCTTGTGACCTTAAATATGATAAAAAGCTATCTTTGAATCCAAGCCGTTCCGGTCTCCTTATACACATCTTTTGTACACTCTTGGAATGTATGTCATGACAAAATCAAAGGCTCTAGATGAGTCACCTTGCAGATCTTTTAAAAAATCTAGACGAAAGGAATCGTGTGGAAACACGCTGTGAACATGGACAGCCTGTAAAATTGGGTGTTGCTCTTCTAGCGATTTGTCAGGTATTTTACACCTGAAACCAATCGAACAGCTAACCTAAGTCCTTCAATTTTGTCATGAAATATTCCAAGGGTACAGAGAAGATAATGTGCACCAGGAGTAATATTTCAGATCCAGTACATTTACCAATAGTAGTTACATCAAATACATGTATATATATTGTTTTGATAATTTAAAGGTTCCATCAGTAATAATGAGAGTATCAAACAAATGTCCGCTGGATGCGTATTAATTCGGTAATTACTGGCATTTAGAACATTAACTGGTTTTCTCTCACAACCACTACAATGTATATGTTTCCTCACTCTCCGCTCATTGGATAAACCTGCGAGAAGTTGGTAAAAAATTTTGGTTACCCGCTAGTTCGGCATCACACTAGACATAATCTTATAATTATGACGTCATCTTCCAAAGATTTGCGACGTCATCTTCCAATGCGATGTCTTAGTTCATGGCAATTGTTTCCCCGATCGGAAGCAGGAAGAAATGTGTCCCCAAGAGAAACATGGTTTAGATATAATATCTAAACTTTGTAGAGGAAAAAGGTCCCCAAACATGTGATGGTTGGTTATCATGTTTAAATCCAAGTCGAGTTAGTTTAATTTCAAATTGTAAAAGACAACTCAGTAAACCTTGTGTCTTTGTACAATAGGAAAATTAACTGACTCAAGTTAGATAAACATGATAACCAACCACCACTTGTTGGGGAACCTCTGTTTCAGGCTGTTATTTGTTGTGATATGTTCTTGTTTGTGTCTTGATAAAGAGGCAGATTGCCTCATCAATTGGACAAATTTCTTTTTCCACACTGCAGGTCCAGGGATTGAGAAAAGAATACACCTGCTTACCCACTGCATGATTGTAGGAGGCGACTAATGAGGGGACCCCCTGTAGATTTAGGATTTGCTTTGTGTTACTTGGGAACACAAAAGCGACAAAAATAAATCTGCTGCACCCGTTGCAACATTTGAGATATTTCTATTTTCTAATTACCCTTTGTTTCCAAGCGCCTTGCTTGGCAAAACCTTACTTTTGGCTGTAATATTAAATGTTCAACCAGTTGAGGGAAGGCAATGGGTTTTGTCCCCATATCAAAGTCCTCAAAATGGTAGTTGGTATTCCCTATTTAACGTTAAGCATTTAGGTAATTGGCAACAACTGGTTCATCCGTTGTCAGTATAATGTGATCCGGCGGAATGCTGTGCTGGGTGCCTTGGGCATTATATGCATTGTATCAGTGAGATAGCACTATAAAGTCGGCCACAGATCCGCACTTTCACAAGAATGCAATTACTCCAACATATCCTACCTCCAAAACATAACATACACACATGGAGGCAAGTCCTTAAATGACCATATATAATTAGCTGTCGATAAGGCCATTAAACCCTGAACACCAAACACCACTGTGGCTATTGCATCTATGCTTACGTATTATATAATTATAAATGTACATGTGTACTGTTTTTAGCTTAAATCTACTGTACTTAAAAAAAAATAAAAAAATATTGTGAGCTAAGGAAAAGCTCATTACTGAAGTTACTAATACAGATGTATGCACGTTTATCAATTGCTATGTGATTGAATATTTGATCCCAAAATAACGACAGCTTCTGATAGACTTGCGAGGTCAGTCGTGAAAGACCTAGCTAGTTATAAGAATGCACCTTTCACCTACAGAAAAGACTCTTAGGTGTTTGTATGGCTGAGGTGTACTGTCTTAATGTTAAACAATAAACACTACAGAAATAAGGAAAACGTGATCTTTCTAATATATTTTATTTCTTTAAATATTTGCATCCATTTCACAAATATAAATGACATATCACATAGTTTTATCTACATAGTACATTTATTACCACTGACAAGTAAGTGTCGGTTATATTTTCCTGTTACACAGAGTAACCTCCCCTTCCCCAGATAAGGATTCCAGAAATTGCACACTACCCACAACAGATAACTGTAGATGCTCTCATTATAGACAAGGTCATCCAAGAAAGAGGTTGATGATTCAAACATGTATTTATATATGTGCATTTGCTTCTCTCACAAAGGCAAGTCTGAAGCATCCAACATCCCACTTTGTGTCACAAGAATAGATCTGTCAGGATATTGGTGCCTTGTACACAGCCATGGTCACGTCTGATTCACTCTTTATCAAAATAGTTCTGCAAAGGAAAGTAAAACTACTTTATTTTATACTCTTCTTAACAAGTAGTTGATAATGATGATGGTACCTGTATATACTGTATGTAATAAGAATGCCAAGAAAGGTCAGTACATCAGAACGAGAGATAAATTGTGATCTGCATTGGATTTGTGATTCCTGTCCTAATGCAGACAAAATACCAGAGAATTCTACTGTACTGTAGTGTTTTGTATAACCTTTCCTTAATTTCCTTTTGGGTAGAACTGTCATATATACTACATATGACCAGGTAGCAGAGTAAATAAGAGTGACTATTTACTTCATGTTTGGAGTTGCAATGTTAAAATTTGTACTCTCCTATTACATAACATACACTGCTGATATATTTTTTGTTTCCTTTTTGTTACTTTTTCATAATAGAAGGGTGTTTACAACATCTACATTTCTTTATACATATATCTTGTTCTAGTTCTGGAAAATCATGAGTAATATTGTTGTTTGTAAATTGTATAGATTTGCTTGTTACACACCCTCCTTCAGCTTCTATAGCAATGACGGGGCTTGGGTTGGTGGGGTGTAGCTGCTGTGCCTGTCGCGCTAGACTGGCTAGCAGTCCCGCAGCCTCTTTCTGGGCAATCCCCTTGGCTGTAAACATGACAAAATATGCTGTGAATTTGTGTCCTTTTTACCGACCGGTAACCATCATTAGACAGATCATAACAGAAGATATATGGGTCACCAGTTTCCATTTTCCGAGAATCAAACCCCGGCAATCATGATGAAAGTTGAGTGTGCTATCCACTGCACCACATGTTAACTACATGTACACTAGTACATACCAAGTTCAATTTTAGTTAGATTTTTAGTTTATCGCTATTTCCATCAAAGCAGAAGCACAGGCATTTGTACATTTCACAGACTTTTAGGTCATTGAGAATTTTAGTGAGCAATTGAGCCTAATTACTAATCCAGACACTCTAGTCTCTGGAGGATATGTCCAGATTAATGATTTTCAGGAAAACAGGTAAACAAAACGTGACTTTTGCTGTGTAAGTTTTGATAATAGAAGAAAATGTAAACTTTTTAAAGAGCCTATAGGGGACATTTGTTTATTAACAATTAAAATTCACTGAGTTGTGCCTGTGAAAATTTTATCAATTTTTTTTCCCCATAAGCATTTTACATATTGATACATTTCTGAACTTGAGGTAAACTTCAATGCTGACTGTAAATCATTCAAACATAGGTTGATTCTCACTCAAAAATGAATTCAGAAATCAAAGTTTAAGCTCTACTGAATTGCTGATAAATTTATTGAATGTTGTATCCTCTAGAAGCACAGATTAACACTTTAACAAATTCCTTAAAGGCTATTCCGAATAGCATTCATCAGTTTGGTATGAAAAATAAAAGCTCAGTCTTTTTTTAACAAAAACACGTATTGAAAACCTGTTTTTCCAAGTTTTCAATTCATGTTTGTGTTCAAAACAAACTAAGCATTCACCTAAAGGCTAGTTTATACAGTTATAGACATTAATACAGATAACAGAATCACTTAATGCAATCAAATAGTAAATGCAAGCTTACATGATAAACAAAGGCCGTGTTCATCAGCACACAACACTCCCGCAACACCTGGGACTCGGAACCTGTACAAAATACATTTAAGATTTAGAATTGTATTCAAACAATTTTTATTTAAAACCATATATCAAATTGTACTGCAAATGGGGCTTAAGATATGTGTGTACATTGTCTTAAGCTTGATTTAAAGTTGCTTAGTTCATTTGTTTTGCAAGTTAATTCTTGGCATTGTTATTTGATTATTCTTGATATTGAATGCATTTGCATCCTTTTTCATAATATCAGAATTAAAAGAAAAAATTGTACCATTTTCGTACTAACAAACTTTTTACATTCATTTACCCTGGATTTAAAATGGAACATAATTATTTTTGTTGTTGTTGAATTAAACTAAAATTTGATATATATACCATAAAATATAGATAGTTCATATTTTTCACATTCACATTATTACGATTCCAAACAATTTGTATGTCACGGATTTCTCATTCCATCTTAAAACTAATTATAGAAGTTTCAGTGTAAAGAAAGATAGCTTGTATATTTCTGCAGTGGACATGTTTATTTTTAATTATAAATCTCAAATACCAGGTAGTATTAAATTTTGAGAAATTTGTATTTGGGAATTTCTTTAAAACTGTAATTAACCTACTAATAACCTTGTGATAAAACAGAACAAAACAAGCCATTCGGGTTGATATGTCTTGCCTATGCCCTGCTTTGACCATCAATGCACATATCAGAGAAACTAACTTAAACGCAAAAACTTAATGTTGATGGAGATGCTGACAAAGTCAATGGACCATGAAAGGTACATGTAGGCCACATCCAGCATTTGATGCATGCATGGGTTGAAATGTACTACCTTAGATGCATCTATGGTCAAAGTCTGGTTGGTCTAGCACTTATCCTTTCAGTGAAACTAACTTTAACGCAAAAACTTAATGTTGATGCCGTCGCGGGAAAAGTAACACCTTGGTCACGCTTCCAATTCGTGGCAACGAGACAAAAACTACAGATGATCTAGTAGTTCACACAGTCTACATGAGCCAGAAAAAAATGTGCATAGGAGAGTGTGTTCATCAAGATAGGGAAATCACTAGATAGACAATAAAATAAATAACCCACCATATGTATCTTCAATTAGCATGAAGTCTATTTACCATCTTTCAAATGGACACACATATTGCAGGGACCTACGAATTGCTTACAATCTATATATTTTGACCTAAACTAAGGTGTTTGGAGTAATCTTACACGTTTTAGGGGTTTAGATAAATTTTCGGTAAAAATGCCACCCCAATGATAATAATATACGAGAAGGGAGGAAAGCTCTTGATGTTGAAAATCGATCCCACCTCAATTTCTTTCATCAAAACCCACATTTCTAGTGGACCGTTGGAAAGATGGATAATTTTTCTTGTAAAAACCTCCCATATTCACGTAGTACACATACATGTATGTATTTTTGAACCGCAGACATGATCTCCATTTCCTCCAAAAACACATGCCATTTCCAAATTTCAAAGTTTTTCGCAGTCAATAGAGCTACTTTTTGCATATTCATGAGGTTGACGTTAGCCATGTGCCAATTGATTGGTTGGTTAATTATTTTAGGGAAAAATGGCTGCGCTTCCAGCCAATCACACAACAGGTTTCGGCACATGGCTTAGCTTAGGTCCGAATACAGTTGTAAAAAAAAGCTCAGGACCCTGTGATACACATTGTCTTGATGTGGGAGAAAACTGAAGTCCCTGAAGAAAACCCACATTGTCACCCAATAGCTTTTCACATTCTATATGTGTGAACTATATTTACCACCCTGGCCAATGAATAGAGATCATTATAGCCCACATTTTCTCATCAGACTAAGATATTTTGACTATTCCAGGCATTTATCTATCTGTCAAAATGTCTAGTGTCAGGGACAGAGGGAACTCGGGCTTAGATCATTACTGTATTGCTCGATTTAAAAAAAAAAATCACTTCATTCCAAATTGTTCCATACAATTGTTACTGTAATTAATCAGTAATTGTTACTCAAATGCAGAATTATCCTTCACGATGGATCGTGACCAACCTGCCTGAAATCTTTTGACATTTGGTTTCGGGATATTTGGGACATGCCATCACATTGCTTGCGTCACGGGACATTGTGTCGACTACTGTACAGCCGAAACGTCAGACACCCCTTCCACTTACAGAAGTTACTCATGTAAAATTACATGCTTTGAAAATATACGAGCTCGTGTACAATTCAGAGTGAATAACATGTTAGAATTGTCGTACGTTTCATCCATCGATTTTTCCAGAGTCTTTTCCATTATTCTTGTAAATCTGTTTTATCTGTACTAACGTTGTTGTTGCTGTGCGGAAAAATATACCGGAAGTAATTCTTTGCCTCTTTCTTTCTACCTCACACCGGGGTCACAGTAGAGAGTTCCAACATAAATTCGCTCCAGAAGAAAACATACGTTTCATATTTTTATATGGAATCCATCATGATATTAACACGAAAACGACTAAGGTACAAGTATGTTTTATTATTAAGAGTATGTAGTATGTTGCTGTGATATAAAAGATGGGCATTGGATCACGATAGCACTGGCGAGTGAGGTGACTTTCAATTGTTCTAAAATGACAATTTTGAAATAGTTCTGACATCACTCATCATGGTCACGATAATGCAAACCGTGTTAATATGATACTTGGTTGTCCTGATTGTGCACCCGACCGGTACCGGCGTTTACGACCTAGATATGTGACAACACTTGTCATGTATACGATACAGCTCCACCCTGTCATCTACATTAATGTACATGTAATGTACTAGTACATGATGTACTTTTATGTATACAACTGCCCTTTCCCAAACTGGCAGAATGGACACTTTTGAATACCAATGCTATTATGTTTTGGTGGAATAAATACCAGAAATGTAAAGTGGTGGGACAGTGCATACTTATTTAAGTGATGTTTTACAGACAGTGTTTCACCAGAGATACATATTTGATAGTTGAACAGTCATTGATCAATTATGACATCATGCATGTGGTTATCAGGATATACATCATCAGCTATAAGAGTACTGGTAGCTAGACAAGTTGGACACAGTTGTAACCTGGTAAAATACAACCTATTTCATTTCCTTCCAAATCAGCTTTGGATATTTCTCTTTATCTCAGTTGGAAAAGAATCTAACAATTCAGCCAGATATCTGTTTTTTTTTATCCCTGGCAGAGGCATAAACAAATGGTCTGCTACATAAACCAATGTAGGAATCTACTTGGAAGCCAGAGATCATGGGTTAGATGGGTGGTCGATCGAGTGGTGCAGTGGATACACAGTCATCTTTCATGGACATGGATGTTGGTTTAAGTGTGGATCTGGGTGATAGTGTGGCCACATGTTAATGTGAGTGTGGATGTGCATTGGTGTTATTGTGGCCACATGTGAGTGTGGATGTGCATTGGTGTGAGTGTGGCCGCATGTTAATGTGAGTGTGGATGTGCATTGGTGTGAGTTTGGCCACATGTTAATGTGAGTGTTGATGTGCATTGGTGTGAGTGTGACCGCATGTTAATGTGCATGTGGATGTGCATTGGTGTGAGTTAGGCTGCATGTCAATGTGAGTGTGGATGTGCATTGGTGTGAGTGTGGCCGCATGTTAATGTGAGTGTGGATGTGCAATGGCGTGAGTGTGGCCGCATGTTAATGTGAGTGTGGATGTGCAATGGCGTGAGTGCACGTGTGGCTGCATGTAAATGAGAATTCATGAACATTTGCATTGTGATACACTGTATTATAATACTGAATCATAAGACTAGTCTGGGAAACGTACAATGTACATGTGCCACACAACTATTAAAAAGGATATACCATATGGCCAGTACTGGAATATTTAGCTCCAACCCTTATAAAGTTGTTTAGTCAACGATATACTAACTGGGCAAGACTTTGAGATTCCCTTTTCGATAATTAAGTAATAATTGGTCAAAATATTTTTGCTGCTTTCAGTGCAAAAAACAAATTTGAGTAAAATTCAAAACTTTGCTTATAAATTGTGCTAACATTGTTCATGAATACATACCAGTAGAGATCTGGATACCAGGATTGTATATACACAATATGTTTAAATCATAAGCTATACATGGTACATTTTTTTTGTTTGTTTGTAAATCTTAATAGATCTAATTTCTTTTCACTAGGTGATGATGCAGGGATCAGTGCAGGACCTTGGCTCATTATAAGCAGCTTATAATGGAAGACATCTTGCAAAGGGTATCAGACACTCAAAAACCAACAATTATGTGCATTTGACAGACTTAGTACATGAATGATAGCAAAATGTGAAACAGAAAGCACAAATTTTAGAAATTTGCATTTGTTTGCAAATTCTTTTAAAAGTAGGATGTAAAAATATTTTGAATCATATCAGTTTCTTTGGTTGTGAATTTACCTTATATGGTGCATGTTTCTATAAATTATATATGAATATATATTTATAATGTCCATTTTGACATTTGAAGTAATGGTGTTTTATGCCATTCAAAAACAAAGGTTGTTATTTTTTCAATGATTTTGTGAGTTGTGAGTTCAATTTCATTATGTCTGTGACTGTAAATGGAAGTGGCAACACAAGCAATGGATACAGTAACCATGACAACGCCGCTTCTGACCTTGCCGGTGATGACCCTGTTGTTTGTAACAACAGTAGTCATGAACACAAGGACAGAGCCAAGAGGAGGGGGTGTGCTAGGCACTTATCCTCTGTTCCCAGTGACAAGTATTTATGTCAAAAGGACTCCAAGACATCAGAAATATGTAAATCTAGCTCATTCCACTACTCAACTGACCAGGGGGTTTGTTCTATTGACTCTAGAAACGCGAGCTCTGGCTCTAGTGAGTCTGAATGGAAGGAGCCCCATCAGCATCACAGAAATGCTTGTACTTGTGCTGCTGACAGTGGTAACGTTGATGGTGGGGATGAAATGGATGGGAATGTTTCACCAGACGGTGCAGACATGGTATTCCATAGAAACGATCAAGACCCATCAGACCCTGGCTGGGAGTTCAGGTCCACCTGTCCAGTAACCTCCTGGGGTCATTTCTCCAAGACTCGTAAGGAACAATACAAATACAGACGGAGCGACTATTCAAGTGACAGCGAGGACGACTCTTCCAGTAAGACAACTGTACAGCCTCTGTCTCAATCAGATGGTGAAAGTATACAACGGTCACACCTTCCGATGTGTGACCTCACTCTTAGCCCACTCCTCAATGTCTCCCTGAAAAAGAAGGAAGCCATCCCAAATGGTAGCTCCCGAATCAGTTGTAGAAACAAGGATGGAGTTAAACCTACCGTTTTCAAAGAGAAAATTGCAGTAAGTGTTGCTATCAAAATTGTATATACTTCTTAATAACCTTAAACTTACATGTAAGTGAGTACATATACATGTAAGTGAGTACATATACATGTAAGTGAGTACATATACATGTAAGTGAGTACATATACATGTATGTGTAAAGACTACTTACTTTTGCAGTTGCATGCTTCGTACAAACATTCAGTATCTATAAACTTAAGGATGTACTCTTCTGAGGTTTCAATCACGTTCAAGTCTCGTTTTGATCGGGTTTTTGTAATATTAAACAAATTATGATCAAGTTTATTAGCAAACACGCATCTGAAAAATATGTTAAAAATCTAGATGCCTGTTGTTTGTAGAACTTGTTTTACAAGAATTTTAAAATATTACCAATTCGGCGGCCATTTTGAAAATGTGTATTAATGTGTATTTCTTGCGCTTCAAAAAAGGCCAAAACTTCACCTTTTTTGACACTAGATTGATCACTTAAATTGTCATTGTGTCGCCATTTTTAATTGTAGCAGGTTCAATTTTG
>JAUMHH010215157.1:0-12497 GCA_032359455.1 Chlamys rubida | reverse complement strand
TCTTGGTCATTCCTACTTTTCCCTTTCGTCCTCTTCTATGATTTTTATCTTGCTCATTTAAGGCAAAGAATAACCAGAATCACCTGGCCGTTTAAACCTCACATTTCCCTCACTCTCCATACCCAAATTCCTTCAAAATTTCCCGGATCCTACGATCAATAGTATGCAGTAAAACGAAAGAGAAATCTATATAGAAAACATCAAGAGGCTATACAAAATAAACATATGATTATACAGAATTATAATGTACACGTGTTTCTCGATAATAACTGAATTGGTCCTTTCCTACTGCATGTGTTGTTAAAAACTATGCGTCTCTCCATGTTAATTTCATTATTTCCAGAAATTGTATGTATTTATCACCGGTATGGGTTATAGCTTTGGGTTTAAATGCGTTTTAAATTGTTAGTAATAACAAGCGATGCAAGAAACTACATTATTAGGGAGATAATAAACATTGGTATATATGTGTAGGGTGGGGCTGACTATTATTAGGAAGATATACATACACACGGTAAATATAGATAGAGGGGCTGTGTATTATCGGGGTCCATGCCCAGCTAATTATCTATCCCCCTCTAGGTGAAACCTATACAGGTGATACATACATTGCGTACTCTGTATATCGGGAGAATGTCCCCGAGTCACAAATAAACATGGATGTAGAACAAGATAAATATGTACCCGCCAAGGGGTCACAGCTGTAGACAAGCGCCATCTGGTGTACGTTTACCGACATTCTTCACCTAAACGCCCACGGCATTTATAGAATAAATATTATTATAGCAGCGACACCTTTCTCTCAATACTTTTAAGTTTATATATATATATTTTTCGTTCTCCCTAGGAAATGGAACATTTATTGAATTGTAACATCCGAATATAAGGCCTACACGCTGTTTAATATTTCTGATCAATAATTATTTATGTTTGTATATAATGGAATTTGCATGAAACAAAGAAAATAAAAGCAAAATGTACAATGATTAAATAAATTTGCATCTCAAACTCGTACGTAGTGTGTCGGATCCCTGTATAGGTACTGCATTACATTTTTCGCTATTATTTATGAAAACAATTGTTGACGAAATGCCGTACAGTAACTGGAAACAGAACGGCCACTATCAGCAGTCTATTCTGTGTAACACGAACCCTGTATACTCCGGAATTAAAACCGACAGACCTTCAGTGTTCTCTCTCACGCTGCTTCATGTAGTTTTTTTCTTAATACTTGATAAGCTCTTTGCCGATCAGAACAGTGTGGGTAGGAGGGGTGTCCATCCTCGATATACTCCTGGGGTAACGCTCACTGTCGCTCTCTAGATCTGCTCCCATAGAACATCTCACAGCAAAATTGAAGGCACGCGGCGAGCTAATTCACTGGTTGCGGGTAAAAAAAAAAAGACCAGTCGCACTTATTTTTTTTGTCTCACCACAAGGTGGCGCACACTGAGCCTTCAATTTTACTATGACATGGTGGAGATAACGTAAGTGATGGCGGGGTGTCGTTCAACTCAAGCTAAATGTACATGTATACCGAAAGTTATACAATTTCAGTGAGATAGCACTTTAAAGATGACCCTCGAGAGGTTCCAGTACTTTAAAGGTGACCCTCGAGAGGTTCCAGAGTCGGTGAACACTCCAAACATATTATAAATAATAATATGTGATTTGTACCTTACGTTATAAGGAAACTTTCCAAATGAAAGGTGTGGCAGGGGCCGTGCATATGGTATTATATCGGTATGTGATGTACATGTGTCGCTATATTTTTATAATTCCACAACTAGAAACAAACGGAGGTCTCAAGTTGAGTTTCAAGTTCTCTGTATACCAAAATGGATCTTCTACCCATTGAGATATCTGGGATCTCTACCTTATCCTTTCTATTTCCTATATTTGCCCCTTTCTGATCGTACACCGTTAATTGTTAGTATAGGGCTTGACTTTCTTGTGTTCACACAAAATAAAATAAAATATGCACTACCACGCAGTTCGAGAGGTGAATATTGGTTTACTACAAATTAAAGGCTCCTGGTTCATATTCCTTTCCAAGCCACGAGTTCGTAGAAGATCTGGGCGCCAAGGGTGTATTGCTTGTGTAGTCATGTGATGTTGAATACAGCAAATATAATTTAAAGATAAAAAAAAACGAAACGAAATATGGTCCCATTTTATTTGCTTGGAATTCGAAACTCGAGATGATTATCTAGCGGGTATCGGTAACGAATACGGTTCTATTTAGAAACACTTAAATACAACCACCCCGGAACAGTATAGATATCACTGACATCAATACGATCTGGAAATCCCAAACCACACCAAGGGGCCGGGTAATACGACCTCGGTCGGTTCAGCTTGCCCCCGTATATGGAGTCCAGTCTAGCATTGTTTAACATTTCAGAAGTGATCTTTTGTTTTGTAAAACCTACATAGACTTTACAAAGGATTAGGAAATACGATGCGTATTGTAAATATTTTGAATGCCTACACAACAGTTACTGGTAAAGGAGAATTAAGTTTAAATATTTACTTGAAGGCTTGCTACAATAAAACGACAATGGTTCAATTATTGCCACAACTGTTACATGCAAATCGTCATATTTCAAACAAGGCATATAGCTATAGTCGATATCTTTCTTTCTCAGCTAAAATAATTACGGAGAGGAAGAATGTCACAATCAGTGTTTCTCATTAAAACATCTAACACGTGCCACTTGCCTAGCTAGATCCCAGGTCAGGTTCCATACTAGTGTATTAAAACAGGACACAGACTACGGTAAACCAGAAAACAATAATTTCCCTATCATATCACATACAGTGACGGACTCTAGCTGGGCTTTTTTGTTTGTAGAAAAGAGAAGGCATTTTCCTAACAAGAAAGAGTCGGTTTTCAAGAAAAAGCTTGGCAAGATTAGCCAAAATGAGGAAGCCTGCACCTGTAAAGCCACACTTTACTGCATTCTTACTGATCGCATTCACTAAATAATTTTAAGACATTTAATCAAGAAATCGATGCGCTTTTGAAGTCACATAAATATGTTGTTTAGTGATATTAGAGTGCTATATCAGGCTACAGGGTACCTGATAATTGGTTACAGTTCATGTAGCTATAACATCTGTTCAACCTCAAGTCCAAATTAACAAATGTAACAAATTATCAGGTCCCTGTGTATCAGGTGCATATACTATTGTTTCTGATTCACAAAAGCCTGTGTTACAAAGCGTTATCAGGATGCCTCGTCGAGCGTTGAGTGTATCTAATTAAGTTGACTACGGTAACATCAACATTATTACAACCATACACCGGGCCATGTCTTTACACTCACCAGTCCAGATACGCTACGCCACATGTTGAGGACAGGAAATAACGTTAGTATGGATTTGTAAACAATCGGCAGCCAACTTAATTATCTCCTCGCGCGTGCATGCGTGCGTGCGTCAAATTAGACGGCACGCGAAGGGATTTGTGAGGCGAGGGTGGGGTACATCTGTCTTGTCTTTTGGGAGAAGGGGAGGAGGGAGGGTTGAGGAATCGGAGGAATTCGTCTAACGGAATGATGGATAATCGGCAGAAGGGAATCCGAACTTCCGTTAGGATGTCGGTATTTCTTGGTTCATGGAAGGCGTTCGTTTAAGGACATGTATATATGTTACTATGCTACTACAACTCATGTTAGTAAGGAACAAAAGAGATTTCAATTACAGAATACATAAAATGTATCAACACAGGGGCCAGACACGCCGGAAGCGTCAATAATAATGACATCGTGTGGCTGGTCAATGTCCAGGATATTGGGGCGTTGTTTTTACGCCACAGTTAAATGTCGCAAAACTTCATAGGATTACAGTTTAGGTTTGTACCGAAATAAGATTGTTAGTTGAGTTTAATTGTAATGTTCAATCATAAAGGCATACTCGTTACACAGAATAAAAACATTTTCTTAAGCTTTATTGGTACGTGTAACTGTAAAAGTGGGCGTAAATGTACATGTATTCAGCACAGACACATCCCCCGCCCCCTCGACAAGGCACTTTCTTGTGTGCTAAGCGGTGATCGAGTTGGTACATGATGGGATTTCCCTCTAAACGAGACATGCAGCGCTCCGTTTGACGCCCCTACGAGACTGGATTGACTAATTAATTGGACAGATTTGATTACAATCGAACACGTTTATTTATTGTCTGAAACTGACATTATGGTAGTCCTGAACACTGCAAAAGACACACACAATGTATATAAGCACCTTACCGCCATTGTTACATGTATTTCTCTCATTTAAGTACGTATGATTGAAAATGCTGTTGGAAATACAAAAACGTTTGATTATATCGTTCTTCTTAGTGTTAATTAGAGGAAGATGATTTTATTGCGAGTAGAAACGAGGGATTCGACACCTCTCTTCTTTTCTCGTTTCTTCGTTTGTTATGATGTCGTTCGTTCTTTTGGTTGTTATTTCTGATTAATTCTGTAGTTTGAACGTTCCGTCCGTCGTTGGTTAGCTTGAGATGACGTACAGCCTCAGACATTCGTTCAGCATGGCGGCCCTCCAGCTATGTAGCCGACATGCCACGCCTGATCCTATCCAGGAGCAAGCTTTACGACCTGACCACAGAATCGATGAGGTTTATTAAATTAAGGGGGAATCAAAGTAAAAATTCCTGTCAAATGGAGGGGAAAATAATCTCATATTCAGCACCGCTGGTCCGTACTCCATCAAATGATTAGTGTTTGTCATGACTAATGCATAACCTATAGTAGCTGTTCTGTTAGCTATAGCTACGGCTGTGCTCTGAGAAAGGTTTAAGAAATAACAAACGAGGTCGAGGTATTTTTTGGCGATATAAAGACATATAAAGTAAAGATCTGTACAGCTACATTTGTATATGTACGTGTTTATGTATTAGACACTACACAACCGTAAATGATTTTGAGAAAAATATATTGAATATTTAAACAGATATGTGATTAAAAAACATACATGTTTAAGTATTCAGAAATTATCAGATCCGCGCTATCACAGGGGGGCAAGCACACCAACATACCCTGTCTCCTGCATACGCACACGTAAGCACGCATACACTACACACATAGAGGCACGTCCTTAAATGACATAAGCTGCTAATAGGACGTTAAACAAAATTAAACCAAACCAAACAATTAATATAAAAAACTTACTTAAGAAGAATTCGTGAAAGGAGGAGGTAAAAATTATTTACCCCCCCCCCCCCCCCCCTACCCCCTCCAACTGAAAATGCCTTTACAATTTCATGTTTAAAAAAGAAAATTCTCATTTTCTTTACATGAAACTAGATTGAAATGTCAGGTGGTCCCGAGCAGAGTGTCCTCTTGATCTGCCATTGAACAAAAAGTAATTTCAAGTCGATCAAGCTGTTTTGGGCAAATTAAACTTCTATTTATTTATAATTATAGTACCGATTGATTTCCACCCAGTTAACATTTGACTATAAACATGAATGAACACATGATAATACACAACCTCCGGCTGGTGTTACGTATTTGTTTGAGGGTTTACGCTGTCACCGCGTAATGTAAGGACATAATCTTGTACTACATAATTATATACCTTGTTCACCAAGATCACATTCACCAATCATGTACATTGTATCTAGATTCGTATTCACTGTAATGCAGGTCATATTCACTGTTTACCTAATCTTATATTCACTGTCCAGGTCAGTATCATTATTGTCACTTTTATCTAAACCATTATATTCACTTTGTCACCGTTTATCTGGACCATTATATTCACTGCCTATCTAGAAAAGTGTATTCACTGTTTATCTAGACCATTATATTCACTGTTTATCTAGATAAGTATATTCACTGTTTATCTAGATAAGTTTATTCACTGTTTATCTAGATAAGTATATTCACCGTTTATCTAGATAAGTATATTCACTATTTATCTATATAAATATATTTACTGTTTATCTAGACCAGTATATTCACTCTTAATCTAGACCATTATATTCACTGTTTATCTAGAAAAGTGTATTCACTGTTTATCTAGACCATTATATTCACTGTTTATCTAGATAAGTTTATTCACTGTTTATCTAAACCAGTATATTCACTGTTTATCTAGATAAGTATATTCACTGTTTAGGTAGATAAGTGTATTCACTGTTTATCTAGATACGTATATTCACCGTTTATCTAGACCAGTATATTCACTCTTAATCTAGACCATTATAGTAACTGTTTATCTAGATAAGTATAAGCACTGTTTATCTATATATGTATATTCACTGTTTATCTAGATAAGTATAAGCACTGTTTATCTAGACCAGTATATTCACTCTTTATCTAGATAAGTATATTCACTGTTTATCTAGACCAGTATATTCACTCTTTATCTAGATAAGTACATTCACTGTGTATCTAGACCAGTATATTCACCGTTTAGGTAGATAAGTACATTCACTGTTTATCTTGACCGGTTTATTCACTGTTTATCTAGACTGTTTAGGTAGATAAGTACATTCACACTGTCTACCAAGACCAGTATTCGTTTATACATTTGTCAGTCCTATTCCAGTACAGATAAACACTTTGGTGAGTAAACTACGTACGCGGCGATGAGAAATAGTTGGCGTTTTTTCGTCCATGTGTCCTAATTAATCAAACATCTGTCAGGTACAATATGTAACAGGTAAAGTTGACCACTGCTCAATGTCAAATCCACACGCTGGTCATCTTTGGGACGTGGACAACCCTTAAACACCAATAAACGTCACCGTCCTCCACTGTTTTCGTTTAAATCTGTGGGAATCGTAAGTTCGGCGTACCTCTAGATCTGCCGTCTTCTTTGTCTTTATCTGGAATCTGTATGTACAATGTAGTTATATGTCTGTCGTGTCGGGTCGTTCACCTCAGCCATCCTTTTCTCGTACAAGTTTATAAGCACAGACATCATATTAGTTCTAGTGATGCTTGTGTTGAGTAAAGTCTATTTCTATTAGTTTAAGTAGATACTTTAACACGACGTTTGCTGCCACAGCTATCAACCTAAATAATGCAGGATTAGTATAAACTATCACTGTAATTACTGTGAAAAAAAACATGTCGCACACTACACGTTAACGACGGCGAGGCGAGGGAACGAGAATACGACGGCGAGGGAACAAGAATACGGCGGCGAGGGAACGAGAATACAGCGGCGAGGGAACGAGAATACGACGGCGAGGGAACGAGAATACGACGACGAGGAAGTGAAATAGTGTCGATGTGTCGCCGTCGTATTCTCGTGTTGTTGCCGACGTGTTTTATACCACAGATACTAATAGTCGGAATAGCAAGAAGTCCTCATCAGATTTTGACAAACCAGTTTGACTTACTCTCCTGAAGTGCGGTGTGGTTACAGTGTATGTGTACATGGCGGACACATGTATACAAGTCTATGGCCTGGGTAATTAGGTGTTTGTTACCAGACACCGATATATCAGTCGATTACCTCATTATAAACCCCTACAAACTACACAGAAAACGTGTGTCTATATTACACGGAGATGATGCTGTAACGTATAATGGACCAGCATCATTCTATTGGTACATCAATGGTCTGTTGTCGTTTCATCTCTTTCTGTAGCGTTACTTTCTGGCAGTTGTCCTAATAGTACTTTCTTGTCCTTGGCACAACATGACATTTTGTTTTATTATTATTCACAACTGGGCCCGATTTGTACAAAGACTGGTCGACGTATCTTTATGTCTTAACGATATTGGAGTCATTCATGAAAAAATACTAGTATCGAAATTTTTACTTGATAATTTTGCTAGAGGAAAAATTGTAAGGGATTAGACAAAGATATTAAACACAAACACTTTGGTAAAGGTGTTTATGAAATTTAAACAATATGATCTACGACCGCGCAAAGCTAACAGAGCGTTGGATAAGTAACTTTGTTCTTAGCGAAGTATCGGCGTATTCCGTCAGGCATAACGAAAGTTGCCGAAATGTTACGAATGACAGCTATTTGACAAGGGATTACAACAACTGTCTCATATTCTGTCAACCCTTGTCAGGTACCTGCGCACGCGTTTGTTTATTGATACTGGGTAACAACAATGATAAAATGCTTCAAAGTTGTTTAGTATCCGTGCTAGTTTGGAATTTATTTAAACTACCGCCTTATATAAATTCCAGCTAATATCAAACGATTATTTGATCACTTTTAGAGATAGCAGGTAATTTGTCAGAAGATCAATATTGACGGACAGTTCTTAATATAAATTCGTCACGCAAAAACGTAAATCAGATCAAATTCATAATAAAACTACTAGCACTCTGACATTCATTAATGTATGAATGTTGAGCACGTTAATATATGCTCTGAAACGGAATAAGTAAGTCAGGATACGTTCAGCGAACATCATGAATAAATCATATTTCATTAATTGATAACTTCCGTACCAGAACATCTAATAAATTTCTATAATTGATTGATGATTTTATCACATATCGATCCTTAGCATTTCAAGTTGAAACATGAATTAATCTATAACAGTAAAAATCATTATACTGCCATGCATTATCGTCCACCAAAGTATTGACGTTATAAAAAGTTAATATAGTCAAATTTGCAGACGACCTCTTTTAAGAGACAACTTAGGTTAAAAGACCATTCTAAAATCTCACTCTTGCAGTAATTACCCTGTTAAATGAACCAGACGCTTGCTTTCTGAAGGTGGCCTGTAAATGCGTGATTGACTGTATATGGAATCGGTCTATAAAAGGTGAAAATTGCCTCAATAAAATAAATGAGCCGTGGGAAGTGCAAGGAGGAACATTTCAACGAGGATTATCTGGACATACATGTACCATATCTTCTTAATATTTAAAGGTAACAAAAAATAAATGCAAACAATCGTTCGGCCTTGCTAAACGAGTATGATAGATTCGTCATTTTAAATGTACTAGGGAAGCTAAGAATTAGAAATTGTGAAGGTGATAAAAATGTATCATTCAACAGAGAAATAATTTGATATACATTTTAGTTTGTATTTATGTTTACATATCAAGCTTAAGACCATGTTACATGTAACATCTGAATACAGCGTAATGACGTATTGTATTGGTACTTGAAGTTGTTATGGCGTATAGCTGACCATATATATTACACGGCCCTTACAGACCCTTATAACAATGATACGTTGAATTGTGGTACTAGATCGTGTGTACTTGAATCTGAAACAAACACACGGGATCGTTTAATGCCTATAAATGGGTCATTTGTGGGTAATGGCCCGAGCTGAGTCTTCAACAGGGAGATTACAATACACGAAGGAGAGGTGTAAATATAATCCGGAGAGCTGTCCATACGATCGTAAAATTTAAGGAAAGAATTTCTATTGTATTCCCATAATAACATAATCAATTATTTCTTAACCTACCATGAAGATTGTAACAATGAGATCGGCTGGAATACTCAGGACAGTGGTTATTTGAGAATCGTGGGAGGACAGACAGAGAAGATGTAGAGCCTAATTACACTTTTAGCATATATTTTTTACAGTCCGATAATCACGTACATCCTATTTCTCCACATAACCTCACTCACACTTCCGTCACCTCTACTTCATAAAAAATATAAACGAAAGGTTGCCAGTTAATAATGTACAGATCGGGAAAATTGATTATGTTGTAACTCTTCTCTTTTGAAGGTGAAACTAGTAAACAATGTGTGAAGTACGACCTTATAAGTTGTCACCTGATCCCACAGGGACCCTTTGACTGTACTCTGTATTAGATTTCGCTTAGATTGTGCTCGTCACGGCATCCCATATGCTTCACGTTTCTTCATAAGTTTATATATACATACACACATATATATATATGTATGTTACTCATACACTGTAGCCTCAGTGTGTCAGGATCAATCGTTCCCATAATGCACTGCAATCCCCTCCGGGATGAGCATCAAGGAACTCTCGGGGCAGTTGAATTGTGTTGAAATATGCTTTTGACTTTTAATAAATAAGCATAAAAATTCAAAAGCGGCTAAGTCCCTAAAACGAGTTTGAGGACTTACTGCTTTTGCATATTATTATTACCATTATTCTTGTTCCGATGATGATTATTTCCTTCTGCCAAATGGTTTCCGGAGTTTACCCCCAGAGGCTTCTTGTCGGATACCACTTAAATGTCTATGCATTGCCACTCAAAAACTTGATTGAAGACTATTAGAAGCAAATGTTAATCGTTATTTTCGAGAGAAAAAAATTGTTCGCGAATCGCTTATATCAGTCATATTGCTTTAACTTATCGACTCGACTGTATGTTAACAAAACAAATCCTTGATATGGCTTGATCACGATAGCCTGGACAATATGACTCATTTTGTTTCGAATGTGATCTTGGTATAGATTTCATAAATTATTGTTATTCAGGGATAGATAGAGATGTCAATATGGATTATGAATTAACACGCATAGCAATGCGTGGCCTGCTGTTTCAATTCTGGCCAAAATGTCTTCGTGGGAATGAAATTTAATTAAGTGCATAACATTTTCAGGGGGGGTTTCCATGTGAGGGAAAATTGAGGAAAATTGTGAAAATACATGATTTTTAAAGAAAAATTCTCAGGGTGGGTGGGGGGTTTCCTGAAGCCCAAAAAACCCATCTGGATCCGCCACTGGGAATCGACGTCGTTATTACTTTCCGAACACTAAATTTCTGCTTTTGTTTGAAACGGTTTATAATAATCTATCTATTTATTTGTATTTTTTCGTGAAACATTTATTATGACTAACGTCTTTTTTTAACAAACTTTACAGAGAGAAGCATGGCTAACATTGCAGATATCGAAGAAATAGTACAGACATGGGCTTGGACAGCTTTTCAGAAGACCAGATCAAAAGACGTCAGTAAATTAAAACTCGAAGATGTGAAACTTGACGTAAATTGGTCACGAGTGCGATTCCTACGAAGCCAGCCCGAATTTTTGGACGGACAAATGGTAGAACTACCCAATTCACAGATCGTTTTTACTTCAACGTTTATCAATAACACCGAGCAGGACCAAGAACATTCCTTCCAGACAGAACGTACCACGACTTCTGTTAGCACAGTAACAGTTTCAAAAGGCTACAGCAAAGGGTTCAACCTCGAGCTCAAACTGGCACTTCCGGAGGAAGTGGCTGCAGTGACGGCGGGATTTGGGCGGGAAGTAAATATGGATAACACTGAGGAAAGTTCGCACGAGGAATCGATCACGTGGGCTGTCGATAGCACCATCAAAGTGCCAAAAAAGCACACGACAACGGCAGAAATGGTCGTGAAAGAAAAATCATTCAATTCTAACTACAGAATGCCGGTGAAAATTCGAGGAATTGTGATAGTTGCTGTACTGAATTTAAAGGATAATAACTCTTTTGTACAGTCTGTAGAGGGAGATTTCTCGGTTATCATGGGGGACGAACTGAAACGGGCAAGAACTGGGTACCAAGTCGAAAATAAAACCGTCACCTTCCTTGTGGAGGGTTCTTGTAAGTTCAGGTTTGGCGTGGAACAAAGAGTACAACTCCAAGAAAAGCCAATTGAAGACTGAATGTGTTACTTTAACCTATTATACAACAAGTGACGTTTTTTGGCCTCAAGCTGTTTTATGTAGGATTTTCACTCTTCTCAGAGAAAGGGTGCTGTCTGTGCAGCCTCGTTGGATAAATATATCTTGTCACTAGGTGGCGCGTTGTGACTGACAATTTCGAGGCGCCGTCTGGTGAGTATAAGGACTATGAATCCTACCACGGTAGACTGCTCAATAACTTTATTTTTGTGGCACACAAAAGTTTAATTGAATTCGAATTCGAAAAATAAATACCACAATTAAAGACAGATCCAACTACTTCACCAGAGTGTAGGGCAGATAATTTTGAGTATGCTAACATATAAAAGGTTGCTTGTGGAAATTGTGTATAACGTTTAATTGGACGCTTATTTGCTTGTGATTTGTTTAAAGACGATTAACATCTAATAAATGTCCGTGTTGCATTATCATAAAAACGAATATATATGTAATAAGAATCTTTGGGACTCGGGTTGCTAGCGCAACATCCAATGACTGGATTCTGGAGTAAAGTTGGCAAGAGATTTGTTATGTATTTGTTCAATCTGACCAGAGACGTATTGAAATTTTTCATGTGACATGAATATGCTTATAAGCTTATATATGTTTATTTTTATATACTAGAAAAGTGTAATTGAGAACAAATTGTTTAAGCATATTGCTATTTTATATTAAGCTTTATATACGATTGCAATTACTATATTAATTTTATAATAAAATAATGAATACATTTCCATCTTCTTTGGTTTGTAAAGTATAAAATATCTACAGGAATCGTTGTTCTGCCCCATAATATCACAGACCGGATGTACCGTATAGGCACAGGGGTTCGTTACAAATGTCTGAAATACACATATGCTATACTGATATGGGTCACAGCACACATAAACATATCATGTGACCCA
>JAUMHH010215146.1:0-12497 GCA_032359455.1 Chlamys rubida | reverse complement strand
CTGTTTGTGTACAATATCATACCGTGTCAAACACGAATTCATTGTTATATAACAATAACCCCAACGATGATATATGTATGAAATCAAATCACGTCCTAATGTTTGTGTACAATAATTACTCTTACCGTGTCAAACACAAATTCCTTGTTGTATAACACTGACCTCACTTGTCATTAAACATGTCAACACCGTTTATTGAATTGTTCTTTGTTGTTTTTTTCCGCGTTTTTACTCTTGTTGGTACCATGCATTTTTGAGAAAATTTGAATGTCTCATTTCTTGAAACAGTCATACTCTGGGGTATTTATACAACATACTGCCACCGAAACATTGAAAAATATATAAATGCATACTTCTTATTTTGCTAAATAAGGATTTGAACCCGTTTGACTTTATTTGTATAGTTCATGAAGCCTGAATAACTTCCAGTAGTTTAAACAAGATAAGCAAGAGTTACTTCCCTTTATATTTGAATGATGTATTCCCGATCCTCCGAAACTGAACCTTGCATTTGTATAAACAGAAAAACATTATGTTCACATGACTTCGTACGGACGGTCACAAGACATGTGCTAGCTTGTTGAATTAGAGAGACTTGACTATTATACGACTAAGAAGGAAGTATGTAAGATGTGTTTGTTCACACTTTTATTATAAAATACAACGTTTATGCATACTTTCGGCATCTATGAATGCATCGATAGAAGTAAAGTTACCGTTATATATATATCAGATATATTTCAAAAGGAATAATAGAAGGTTAAAACAAGGCCATAACATTTTTTCAAATACATAACAGTTTCAAATAAAAATTTGAAAATATGAACAACACAAATGGGTAAAAAAGCACTGTTTGGTCCAAACTTGACGAAATAGGCGATGACATTGCCTAGTTTTATTTTAATCAGCTTTTACATTTTGATTTTTTCCAGTTTTCTTTGTTTCGTTTTATTTACCATTTATCGAATTACTTATTAAATATACGTGCCTCATTACTTTGTAGCTTTAGTGATTAGTATACGTCATATGAGACTGGCACTAATTAATGCTGAAGTATATTTTCCGTTATTCAAACTTCTCAACTCCTTTAACTAATTGTAATCTTAATCTAATCCTTGCCCCTTACCTTTTATAAGTATCACCATAGCCCCTATCCCGTCTCTAGCTGTTACCTTAATCTTATCCTTCCCTCTCAAAAGTTACCCCTTATCCATATTCTACCCTTAGTGTATCTCTACCCGTATTCCTTCTGAACCATGAGCCTTTACCTACGCTGATACACATCTAACCCTACAGGTGCTCCATGTTTTCTAAACATACCATTACATTAACGTTACCGATTAAGTAATTTTACCCCACCAAATTAAAACACCTTTACACTACTTTAATCCCCATAATACTTTCCCTCCACTAACTCTTATCAAAGTGTCGATTTCACATGCCGTTTCAGATCCTTCCCTTGCATTCATTTTAAACCTAACTTATACACAATCATCCTTCGTTTACGTTAACCCTATCTACCTGTTCCCTTATTAAAAACCTTTCCACTTCATTCACTAACGCTAACCCTTCTCTACCCATGCACTTACTTACCATAATCCGTTACCCTACTTGTACACTGAGACTTATGTTCCCTAGATCTATACTAACCAAACCTACACTAACGTACTGTACTTCCTCAAACTTCCTCATCTCTTTCCAAACAAAGGAGTTATATTCGTCGGTCGTTTAAAACTCATTTAACCTTATCCTAACCTTAACTTTTGGTTGAAACTGTTGAGTTTGAAAAGTGACACTGATACACATACTAAATAAAATAATCAACTTCCGTACCGCACAGGGATATAAACACGGTTTACCAAGCGATAACATAATCAGTAAATGACGATACAAAAAGTCTTGCTATTCAAAGACAAAATATTACCACTATACCTCTATTTGAAATCACAATGTCATTATAGTTTGTGAATAGTTCTGTTAGTTTCAAAACCAACAATCCTAACAATTGTTCAACATTTCACTTTTAGTTAGGCTCAAATAAAATTAGATTGCTTTTAATATCTTGTCATTATTAATCAATAGTCGAAAGATTGTTTTCTGTTATATGCACTCGGCATTGTAATGGGTCACACTAGGTGACGGGCGAACGAGAGATTTTATTCCGCACGTAAAACAATGAACAAAAGTCTCGAGTACACATGTGATTGTTTGTATATATAGGATCTGGTAGGACAAATTGAAGAAAAAAAACTTTGTTCAACTCCATCATTTATCAAGAAATCAAACCTTAACTTGGAAGATATTATCCACAGATTGATAATAATCACAAGCGGTCACAGTCTAGAAGTAATTTGAATACCTTATTGACAATTAAGAACACACGCCATAAATAGCCAGTTGCCTACTTACGAGATAGATATCTGGGCAAATCTGTCTTTTGAAATGCAGTTTTAAATGTCGACAAATTTATCAAATAAAACTATGTAATATTTGCATACTTGATTTGTTTTAGTATGTGATTTCAAAGGTACGTGTACGAGTTAAAAATGATACACCTATAATTATATATAGATAGGCCACAGAGAAGGATTTACTGTATTATGTTTCCGTGTGTTGTTGTGAATTGTCATCTTTACGTTTCCTTAGTTTCGACTCCTCTTTACTTCCCTGTGTTTTGTGGTGAAGCGGCGTTATAACGTGTGTTTCCAATGTTTCGCGTTCTCCTCAGCCCCTGGTGTTGATTTCGAGGTTAAGTGTCATCATTACGTTCCCTTTGTTTCGTCTCCTCCTGGATTCCTGGTGGTGTGGTCTCGTTGATTACCGATCTGGTCTTTGTGTAACAGCAAACGAACATGTTAAAATATTTATAGCATCCTGTACATTTAAAATAGTCTGATAAGATTGTCGATATAATGAAAACTCTTGTGATGCGTCTGAGTGCGAATGTGATTAACGTTTTATTTAGTTATAGTGATGTAAAAATGGTGTAACATACATTTGAGCCTTATTATCATTTGTGTTGATCTGCATTGTATCAGACACAACAGTGAGTAATTTTCACAAAACCACGCTTGTACACAAACTTTGAATACATCAACAATTGAATATGCAGACTTTAATGCAATGCAATTTAAGAAGTATCATTAATCTAGTTATTAATTGGTAAAAAGTTTAACGTTCAGTACTAAACTTTCTCCTTTTGACAATGTTGACGGATATTGATCCACCTGTGACAAATTTATATATTGCATCTTTATCAGCGCCAGGATATGATTTTACAAAACTTCAAACTAAAATGTCATTCTTATTTAAATTATTTTAGCGTCTTTCTGAATCTTTGACCAGGAACTAAACGAAATCGCTCCTCTTTTTGCTTTTTCTTAAAAAAGTGTGATAATTTGTTGGTAACCAACCACGTCTGTCAGTTTTAAAGTTTGGAATTTGAAATTGTTAAGCACATTATTATTATGCAGTGATTACTAAATATGTAAATGATCATATCATTTACATAACGGACAAAATGGGCCCAGTATACTTCCCTGTAGTACATCATCCTGATGATGCTTATTGAACCACACATTGTGAACGGAGGTACATCATGTCGAACGTAACGAGCGAATGTAACACATACCACAGCACATGGGACAACTAAAAAACGTTACACGGTAAAGAGATGTGGGTACAAACATTATTGACAAGGTTCGTTCATTGTATTAGTATAGTGTAACGGTCGAAAATATTCTAGACAAACCTATATTAGAACGCGTTGTTTGTATTGATTATGAGTTATATGACTTATATGATTTCAAGGTAATCTGAGCAAATTATTATGATTAATCAATAATTATTTATAGATGTGACCTTAGTAGCCTGATTAAGGTGCATTATTGAGCTTCCATATACCTTGTATATTAACTATGCATTTGATACCCGGATATATCAGACATTTCTCATACATGCCATATTTTGTTATATTGAGTAATACACACGTACATGTAAGTTAAAAATATACTTGTGATAAGTAAGATTTTTAAAAATAC
Source organism: Chlamys rubida (assembly GCA_032359455.1). NCBI lineage: Eukaryota > Metazoa > Mollusca > Bivalvia > Pectinida > Pectinidae > Chlamys > Chlamys rubida. The sequence continues at coordinate 8,457 of JAUMHH010215146.1, read as the reverse complement.
CTCAAAGTCACTTACAGTAGTATGTTCAAGGTACCTAAAATATGTTGCACAGACACGTATATCAACTTGTCTTGATTAAGTACTTTGAAGGTGTATATCTTAGATTATTCGTAAATTACAATTGATAAACAAAGTGCGATATTTAAACTTTATAATGTAGACAATTAACTGACACGTTTTATCTGAAATAACTTAAGAATCATATACATTTAAAATGATCTCAGAAATTAGTCGTCACAGTGATAACTCGTATAACGCGTCGGCAAACTTTGTGGCACAGTCTGATACTTAACTTCTCAGAGTATCGCATGCAACAGAGTGTGGCAACGGCAACGATTGGATTTATCTAACAAATCTAAAAATAAATTAGGTGGTTTCCTTAAACGTAACGGGCGAAACAAATATTATTTTTACTATAGGCTAACGGACGTGTTGCGTACCAGGGATCGGGAGGAGCACAACGTCGTGCGAATCTAAGGTATACAGTATATTCAATAATGTATTAATGAATTATTTTCATTTTGTTCATATTTTTTTTATAAATTGAACGGGGAAAGATAAATAGATGGGTTTACTTTTTTTTACGCATACAAAAATCACATTTCACTTATTCGTGTCTTTTCTTTTGCAGGGTTTAAAAAATCGTCTATTGTAATTATAACAATAAGCGAACATTTGTGAAATTGAAATCATTCGATTTTTTCAATTTAGTAAAACATGATGGAGATCATTTTTTTTTTATTTCAATCGACTATAAATAAATACTTTAAAAACAAAACTCGGGTGAAAAATAGACCAATGATAAAGTGTTTTTGCTTTTGCAAGAATTACACTACATCATTCAAACGATCGGTCTAGTTTGATATCAAGTAACATGCATAACATGATTTCCTATTTTAACGTTACGGGCGATAGCATAGCATACTTCCGATTTAGGCTTTATAGAGGGAATGCCTATACAATCTTAAATCATTTAACAACAGTGTATTGTAATTGTAACGGGCGATTTGCGCAACAGGAATCAAGCAAGGTATACGATTACAAGGCACAATGTATAATTTAAAATGTATATATGGAACCTTATTGGACGAATTTCAGAAATGAAGATACTAACTGGTAGTATTACAAGCAAGATCTCATTTCTTTTAAGTTTAGATCACAATTGTGTATTTTAGTTACCTCTATTTGATTTGTGGATATCTTGAAATAAACAATTTTAGGCAAAAAAAGTAAAATTTACTTCAATTACTATTTGTTGAAAAAAGAAAAGTCGAGTAAGATTCGGAACTAAAATAAATGCTAACATATTGAAGTCAGTAGACTTATCCCTTCAATTAAGAAATCTCTGATTATGTATATATATAGAGAGCGATTTTTTAAAAACGTAAAGTTTATATATCATGTTAAAAGTATTTGATTTTAGACACTCATTTATTTTGACCTTTATCGTTTTGGAAGCGATATCCTTAGAATACTGTGCGTTTCACTCTAATTTGTTCAATAAGTATAGACCTAATACGTTCTTGTTAGCTTTCCATATCTGAATTCGAAGTTTTATATAAAACATATATATCATAATGGAATATAAAATTTGTACTTTTCAAACATATACAATTGCGTACAATTTCCTTGTTATGAATAATGTAATGTCTGGTGTTCAAGCTATGTTTTTGCCATTTGTTCGCTACGACGATACGGGTGACAATATTATGTATATTAAAAAATAATTAACGATGGCCGCTTGCGTTGATTATTGTCTCAACACTTGCGAATCCCGAGTTTGTGTTAACTGTGTTATCAAAAATAGGGAAAACTCCAAGGCTCCACTTGCTGTTTAGCTTTTTCCAAAAAGATTTCACAAAGTTGTAGATTTTATGATAATATATATATATGTATATAACAAGTATCTTGAATCATGAGTAAATGTGAACGGGCAGTCAGTGCAACACTTGGGATCTGTCCGGCATAACATAACATTTGTGCGCAATACTATAACATAATATGAAAGGACATCTGAACAAGAATGAGGTTTCGAAAACACTTAACAATTCTTACTAGTTTGAAGTACCGGGCGATAAGTGTGTCGGTAGTGTAATATATAAATGTAGCTACATACGTAGGTCTTAAGGGAAATCCCAAGATAGTTACGAGCGAACTACACTTGTTGGGGTGTAAAAAACCGGAGTGAATATTTTAGTTATGAACCTATTGTGTACTGATATCCGTCATTCATTTCAGCTTCAAGCAGTGATATGGATGTTGCTTACCACATCGACATTAGACTTTATGGTAAGTCGTTGATATATTGCATGTTAACTGTATATAAATACCGCCACATTTTGGTGTAGTTTTCAATAATGATAGGCTATGTAATTGTATGAAGAATTCTTATTGTTTATTTGGTTCTGCTATGATGTATTGAAATTGATTGAAATCCGTTGAACAAGTTTTGAACACATTTATAGATGGATGGTACAAAGTGATATTTTAAGTAACAGGTAAAATCTTTCCGTCTTAAGTTAGATTTCCATCTGTGTTCTTATCTTCAATTCCAGGTAACAATATGACTAGCCCATTATGCATCGAAATTAACTTTTACGGTGAGTTGGGATTTAATCATTCTTAAATATCATTACATGATAGTTATGTTCTGCTAGTCAGTCAGACATGGATTTTTTTTAATTTTGACTATTTCAGGAGATAAGTCTACATAAACTTGTTAGACTAATACTAATAAACTTTTTTCAGAGAAAAAAATAATACATTTTCTACTTTGTTGTGTATTGTATGCATTAATTCTCAACTATATCACAATTGAAATTGAATTGTTATCGAGAAAAAAATCGTTTACTGATAATAGGTAATCGTCACTTTACTAGATATTATCTCGTTACAGATGAAGGCAGTGTTCACATTACTACAACTAATGGAGCGATGACTTTTTCAATATTATGTTTGATGGAGACGGGACGTTGTTTTGTCGTTATACATATGCAGATACAACAAGGTGAGGGATTGATTTGATGCATTCATCAACCTTACTGTATTTACCTTAATCATAATAACACCATCATATTGTCAAATGTATGAACATGTATTCGTTGTCAATAATAGATTATGAAGTTTTTTTATGATACGTTTCCGTTTTAAAATCTATATTTTTTAAGTTTCCACACAAAATATATAGCGATATATTGAGCACGTTGCCAATATAAACTATAAAATATAAATTCATGTTTTTTTATATATAACATATACAGAAGTAGTAAAATACGATTATATATATAGTTTAACACATGTACATGAATTTTATCTGAATTCACATCTAATCGATATCTAAACGTTTGTGTCGGTGATGACCTAAGATAGGTATGTTCGGTAATCGGTTAACGTGTCGTGTCCCCGTGTGCTTCGCGGCGCATGTTTTGTTAAATGTTTGTTATCTCAGGACGTCACAACTCCGTACAAATGTACAGTATAATGTGTATTGTGTATGATCTGTAGGCGTTACAAGGTAACGTCAGAACAGCTGGTTTGTTACTCATCTAGATCTACTCATCTTGTAATCTTGTAACTGCATTTGTAACCTCAACGATATTTTCTTTAAAAGTAAAATGTGTTTATTTACTGCAGGTTAACAATCACACTATATCTTTCTGGCATAACACAGCTACCTAAAGAGCTATACAAATCGTATCAGTATATACACATATGCGCCTAATCACTAACTATTTCGATAATTATATATCTTACAACAGATACAGACACATTACTAGCGACCGCAAAACACGCAATGGCCAACAGAGAGATACATAACGTATCAGTATATACACATATGTATCAACCCGGATGTAAAAGAAGAATTATCCTTCACAACATTATCCCGAGAATTACAGACATTTGGTGACACTTGCTCTCACAAATCAATCCAATTGTGCCGACATTGGTTCCAATCACTGAAGAATACGATAATTTCTTTCTCTTAAAACAGCTGCAGACAATAAACTAGCACCCACAGTATCGTTACCACCCGGAACCTTTATACTCAAAAAAAGGCGTCAAAGTTGAATTATTACGTCACGTGATATACTGATTGACATAGCTATTACTGTTGGGATTATAGTTATCATAAAGTAATGGTATACCACTCAGCAACAGATATTCAAACAAGTTGTATTGATTCCTGTTTAGTCAGCTGTATAGAGGTATTACAGTACCAAACGCAGTAAAGCCACCAATGAAGTCCAACTTTACTTGCCGTACCTACAGTAACCTCCCCTTAATTATCTATTAAAATAACTGTATGGCGACTGAGTCAGAGTATTGCCATTGACAAGGTAGCTTAGTTGGTTAGGGCGACTGAGTCAGAGTACTGCCGTTGACAAGGTAGCTTAGTTGGTAAGGGTGACTGAGTCAGAGTACTGTCGTTGACAAGGTAGCTTAGTTGGTTAGGGCGACTGAGTCAGAGAATTGCCGTTGACAAGGTAGCTTAGTTGGTTAGGGCGACCCCGTTGACAAGGTAGCTTAGTTGGTTAGGGCGACTGAGTCAGAGTGTTGCCGTTGATAAGGTAGCTTAGTTGGTTAGGCCGACTGAGTCAGAGTACTGTCGTTGACAAGGTAGCTTAGTTGGTTAGAGTGAGAGTGTAATTATCGCAGCTCGAGGGTTCGAATCACGATCACGCTCAATTTCTTTTTTCTCTCTCATTTTTTTTCACTGTTTCATCTTTTTTATTTAATTTCTATATTTTTCATAAACAAAATGTATCAGGTATGTTTTCGTTCCATTATTATGATTGTTGCCCTCTTTTAGTTATTTATATATATTTCATTAAAAAAAATCTGCAATGTATGCCAGGAAAAAAGTTAAATGTTAAGTTAAAACTTTCGGCATTATTCCTAACCACAATTGTCTTACCAGTTCTATGCATGAAATGTCGACGCTGTGGTTTTAATTTGTTGTAAACTGTTTCTCTTATATTTTACATTGTTACTATCGTTCTATGGTAAAAAATTACATCAAATACGCTCTCACCACATCTTAATTTTATTATAGTCAATTAAATTAATTTCATCATGAACATGATGTTTTATTAATATTTGATTTGTTTTCAATGTATTCCAGTTGGTAATGACGTCATCCGCCTGAGCAGAACAGTGATTCCTGAGTAATGAAGTTAAAACTGCAACCAACTAGAGCTGTCAGACGGTGTGTGGTCACACCCGGAAACTGTAACCAACTAGAGCTGTCAGACGGTGTGTGGTCACACCAGGAAACCAGGAACATGTTTGACCTCAAAAACACCTTTTGATGTGCATCTATACATTCCATTCGTTATTCATCATGTCTATTGGATATAGTTTTGACAAAACTGTACATTTTATCGAGAGTGTCATAATGTAGTATTAGTCATATTCTACCTATCTATACAGTGAAGTGATCAAGTCAGTTTATAAAACAATATATACATTTCTTCTAAACTTTGACTCAATATTATTCAATTATAGCCTTAATTCTATTTTTAGAAACACCCAGTCCTTCAACAAAAATCACGCGCTCCAAGTCAATATCGGTTTTTATCGGTGGACACGTGGTGCACTTCTGGCCAATCAGTTGTCGGGAATAATAAGAAAAATTATAATTCCCCTTAAACTCTCAGGTTGGTGTATGTAGTACAGTAAATAAGTGCGGGAGGAAATCTGTGTTACAATTGTTTTTAATTCGTTTTTTATGTGTTTTGTTCTTTTAACGTCCAAATACAAAACATGTCTTTGTCTTACAAGGATTACGTCTCACTGTGATTGACGACGTCACATGCGTTGCATACTCCGTGACATAGCCTTGCACAAGTCCAATATTTTAGAAAATATCAAAATAGTATTAAATTCACACTGAGTGTAAATATAAGGATTGACTCCTGTTGTATTTGATTTGTGAGGATGTAAACCTCAACGGTTCTTAAGATAATTTTGTTTCAATCTCGTTATAAACTATATATCTCTAAGTTTTAATTCTACAAGATTCCGGAAACAAATTGAATGTAACGTATCACTGCCTTTTCATGATTTTCGCTTTACGTTCAATTTCTATGTAGTTAATGTATTACATAGGTGATAGGAGAGAGAGAGAGGGGGGGGAGAGATGGAGAGAGAGAGGGACAGACAGACACATACACACACACACAGACAGATAGACATATCAGAGACAGAGGGACGGAGACAGGCACACAGAAAGAGGCAAAGAGAGTAGTTAGTATTTTGATGGAATAATTTTGATTTTTTTTATCCTGCTTTGCTATAATATCTACTTAAATATTAATGGACTATCCTGTTGTCTTACACTTTCGCTAGTTCATGTTCACAACTCTGTATTATGTATTTTATATTGAATATAAAATAATACAGTAATATATTTACGTTGTTGATTTGCAGTTATACAGTATTGTATTCATGTAACAATGTCTTTATTAATTGTATCCAAATTAAGATAGTCCTTATAAAGGCGATCGAAAGACAGATAATGTAATAATGTTTGTGTTAAATATTTACTGATACCGTGTAAAACACGGATTATCTGATGTACAACACCAATCACACTAGTAAATACAAATATTAAAACTGCTTAACCGTGTTTTGCTTTTTTTTTATTTCAAGTTTTCATATTATATTTATACCTCAATGTTAGAATAAATTATTGTTTTTCTCCTTCCAACAGTTATGTTTTCATAAATCACAAATATATGTGTGTCACTACTTAATGCATACACACTATCCGTTTGTCTCTCTGTTCAACAACAAGGGCCGCGGTGGCCAAGTGGTTCAGGCGTCTGACATTCTGCTACCACTCCAGCCCTCCACCTCTTAGTCGCATGTTAACGTCTATGACCAGCGTGGGGCAGTCGCCAGGTACTGGCCGTCGGTCGGTGGTTTTATCCTGGCACGTCCTTAAATGACCATAGCTGTGTATAGGACGTAAAACACAAAAATACAAACAAACGTTCAACAATAAACAAAATATAAAAAGCGTGACACTTGGTTAAAATATGTATTGGTATTAAATAATAAAAAAAAAACAGCGACGATGAATAGGTTTAGAAAAATATTTGCGATACATGGAACATTATATATAAGAAAATATCACGTGCATTTAGAGTACATAGTAATTAGATGCTGACGTGAAGCAGCATTATTATTCGACAGTTAAACCATTGTAATATATATCATATGCATACACGTGATTTTAAGCTATCTTGGGTATTTATAGCCAGGACACTATAGCTATAGATCTAAAATTATGTCTAGTTTAGCATGTACACGCATGTTGTGATATAACTATGTATTTGTGACTGTAGTATATTGTAATGCCTGATTGTAGGTTTGATACAATTGTTGTTATATTTTCTCGTTTCTTAATTGTTAGTTGGTACTCTGATAATTAACCAAAATGTAAATTTGAAAGTCTATATTTAGAAACAAATTGCTCGTAATAGCAGATTGGCCTACTGACAGCATGTGTTACATCATATGTCGTCTGCTAAATTGCACTGATCGGGTTGTTAACTTTCTGCGTGAAACTATATAAAGCCACTGCACACGTTATATTTAGCTCTTTTTGATATAATCATTGATTCCTGCGATTGAGTTGTTTTGCTGTAGGGTTATAATATATGATTTAGATCTACTTCATGTGTTTTAAGTGTACCTTGTCCTAGCGTTACTGGAAAGGGGTTTGGTTTTGGAGAGCGCACTCGCCTGGGTTTTCTCCGGGTACTCCGGTCCAACAATAGGACCCCCGCGCGCTAATATCCGGTCCAACAAAAATGATAAATATAAGTTGAATTAATTTCTTTCATTATTGTTGTAAATTAATATTTTTGTATATTTTAAATTGAGTCATATGTGACTTTATAGTAAGTCGCCTGTGGTCACAGGAGCTTCAAATAATTTATTATATCAATTTACCAGTATCCTTGTACAAAATCATATACTTTTTGGTAGTTGAAGTAAATTGTTGTAGTATTATACTGTCCGATATCACATAAGGACTGATTGTTGTACCTATTAGTGCTATTTGTTTTATAACAATCTTGTTTTTCGGATGTTAGAGCACAGGATATTCTACCTGTAGAAAACCAGAAATCTCGTAGAAAAACCCTCGTTATCGGGCGTATTACCTCGTCATATCATAAAAAAAAATTAGCAGTTGAAATTGGCTAATATAGTATTATGATACTCGGTATGGTATTGCACGTTATATGTGCCATTATCGACCACGAGATCTCTTATTCTTGTTAAAGTTTATCATTCTAACATAGTTTTACCAGTAACTGACATGGATTGCAACATTGTGCTATATTATAACCTCCTATGGCTAATGCACCTTCAATTCAATTAGTTTATTCTGTAAGCCTTACGACTTATAAGATACAAAACACAATATTAATACATATTAACAGGTTA
>JAUMHH010215124.1:0-12499 GCA_032359455.1 Chlamys rubida | reverse complement strand
GCAGTCCCCTATTATCCCTATATACCAATTTTCATCAAAATCGAACAATAGCTAAATTTCGACCAATCAGAAGCCTCCGTGTGGTTGCTATGGTAACGAAACGTATGCGGTTGAATTTGCAGTCCCTAATATCCCTACATGTATATACCAATTTTCATCAAAATCTAACAATATCTAAATTTCGACCAATCAGAAGCCTCCGTGTGGAAGCTATGGTAACGAAACCGATACGGTTGAATTCGCAGTCCCCTAATATCCCTATATACCAATTTGCATCAAAATCGAACCATGTTTGAAGAAAATCGGTTAACATTTGTTGTCGTTATTGCACGGACACAAAGCGCGGCAGATAATGACGTTTTTCATTATTCAAGCATAACTCCGCTAAATGGGGTCCTCTGAAAGTGGTCATCGAACTTGGCCCGGCAAAGGCCAGGATCTGTTTGGACGTATTGGTTATTTCATTATTTGCGTCAGCTGTTGAAGACAGCATTTAAATATTTTTTGTAACACTATTATATTCATTATTGTTTAACCATTGTAAATATAGCATTAGTATTGAATTCAATACATCTGTTATTTCATAAAGGTAAATTTATAAGACTCTTGCATGCCCAGTAGTGTAGGATAGGAACATTCCACCCGAGGGTGGTATGTCCCTATCCTACACCCTTGGTTATGAAAGAGTATTTTTCTCTCATTCAAACAACCAGCATAAGCCCAGAAACCAGGAAAATGCGTTTGGGCCAGCCACCATTTTGAAAATATCAATTTCCCCCCTGCGCTTTTTAGACGAAAACGAATCAGCCAGCCAGATTAAGCATATCCCATATTTGTAAACATTGTTTGCGCAGAAATATTATTCACATCTTTCAAACGTGTACGGTAAATATATAGTAAAAGATTTTAATTTCATCACGTCGCCTTTTCCGCATTGCGGCATCGGAGAGTTCCAAATTCGTGACGTCACGTCATTGTTGAGCCATTGTGACGTTACATCACGTGAAATGGGTTGTTAGATAGAAATTTCCTACACCCCTTTCTTACCCTGGACAGCTCTATCTTACACACAGGGAAATGAGAGAATACTTTTTCCTGTAGTAAAGGATGGGTGCGCACTTTAATACTTCAATAGGCCACGCGTACCGGTTATGGCCCACTGACGCACTCAAACGTGCACCAATCTAAATTTGAGAGCAACTCCAAGTCAGAGAAACGCCGAACAAATTGGAATTATCCTTCGTCAGAGTAACATTATAAAGAAAAAGCACTTTTAATATCTACGTTAATGAAATACAGCGTATGATTACGACATTTACTGTGTTTTTACATGTAGTATAGCAGTTTTATAGAAATGAACTTAACGATATTGTGTGCGTTGTAATGAAACAGACAAAGAAAGTACCATCCGGATTTTAAAAACAAAACACATCGAAAAGAAGTTGAAGCATCTTAAGTTGAATTGTCACATTAATAATTTCATATATCAACAAATGCTTCCTCGGCTTTCATTTTATCTTTTTGTTTACCAGTTTGTGACGACATTCCCAAAGATAAAAGGTCTCCCCGGAGTGTCTGATCACTGTTTATGTGATGATAAATAAAACTGTGTATTTAACGCTGTTTAATGTTCCTTTCCGTCGATATCTCCTTATCCAATGTGAAAGTTTCCTTCTGCACTGTTGCAGCCCCAAAGGAATTGTAATTTAGTTATTTAGAATTTGTCATGTTCTTGATTTTCCGATAAAGTATTCTAAACAGTCCTGATAGAGAAATACACCACCAGCATATACAGGGAGTACTGGAAGGTGTTTCAAACAGAATATTCGCCAGGGACAAATTGACATTTCGTCACAGTCGTACCCAGACAGCTGATAGTTCACCTTCATGTTGATGAAACAAACAAATCAGAAACGCAGCAGTGTTCGTTGTTCATACCGGATTCTTTGTCTGGTCTGTTTTCCTTTCCTTTTTACCATTGCGTTATTATAGTAGGAAAATATGACTATTTGTTTCCCACGAACCAGCATGGTTAAACATCGTGCTTCCCTACACTAAATGCGTATTGCTATTACCTCAATACCATACAATAGTTCATAGTATTGCGGAAGTTTCGTAACTCTATACTATTTTCTGTCTTTTCTACCTCTCTGTTGTATCCCACTTTAGTACAGAAAATGATTAGTACACAATATCGCCTCCGGAGTTGTAGGGTTTCGTGGGCTTTTAGTTATATTTACGTGTCGGTTTTCGATTGAGTTCCGATGTTGTAACTGTCAGTAGACGTTGATGAATCGTATTCCCTATTTTGCGCGACCGGCTTATATAGTTGAGCAGCTTACCACAAAAATCATGCAAATGGTGATACAAGCATGAAACTTTGTAAGAACATGCCTTTAGGTGTATTTAATCATATTAAGGGGGTAGCCACGAAAAAAATCCATCCGATCATGGCGGCCATCTTTGATTTTCAAAATGGCGTCTATCCAGGTAAAACACATCAAATGTATGTTCCCTTTTGCATACATATTGCTTGTATTTTATACAAAATGTTACTAGGTTGAGTGAATGAAGGTTTATTTGTCTGGTTGTAGTAATAAAACATCACTTCCGGTCAAATATCGGTCGATAACTCACTTCCGGTTTTATAAATATCTTACATTTGACCCATACTACCACACGCCAATGTTTAAATCATAGTACTTTGATAGTTATTAATTTGAAGCATCTTTTGGGGTTTGTCTTCGGACCTTATTTATAATTAACTGTTAATATTAAGTCTTTACTTGGCGTCCGTCCTTAACCATTACTTGGCATCCGTCCATTGTGATGTTGCTTGACTTTGTCAAATGTCATTCATTACCAGTCATTACTTAATGTTCATCACTTATCACTAGAAGTCTTTCAGAGAGTGATTTATTTGCACTACCAGGGCACACTGGTATAAATCACTGCCGATAATCTCGGCATGGGGTCCAGTATCAGCTTTATAAGATTAAAGTGCTCCCAAATACTCCATGATTGCCCCAATTATTAAGTCATGGAGTCGTACCTGGATCGACAGGATGTGCCAACGCGGGAGAGCCGGGCAAAGGAGGAGGGGCTTATTCCTCTGGATGGTGTACAGATCGCACGGGAGTTAAATGATACTGGATTAACGATCGGGCTGAATGTAGGCAAACTTTTAATTGGGTTGACCGAATTCAGTTGTATCCCATGCATGCTTGTATCACCATTTGCATGATTTTGTCAAATTTCGGTACTAAGCCGCCCCACTAGTACAACTTATACCTTTGTTACTGAAACTAGTTACAATACATTCCACTTACTCACCTCCTTTTATTTATTTTCAAAGTTTATGTATGTGTAATTAAGATTTGATAGCGTATGATGTTTCAAACTTTGGATAAGGTAGCGCCCATACAAATGTAGAGCCATTGAAATGATGCATTGTTCTGGCAATATATCTATTAACATCTGTTAATCCTGTGGACATTTGATAATGTATTTGATTAACTCAGTAATAATTCAGGACTGTGTTGAAAAGTAAGAAATGGCCACATGGAGTTTGTAAGCTGTGACAGCTCTTAATATGTAATCGTATTGTTTTCCTGTGATATTATGTGAAAAAACCCAAATACAAACAACAGCAATAAAAATAAATATGACCCCAAAAGTAAATATAAGATACATTAAATAAGAAATGCTTATGGATACATTAGTCGGGTCGATTCTGTTATAATACTAACCAACTCTCGTTTCTTTTTTGTTTGGATAACCAACTGTCTGGTATCATTTTTAACATCGTATGGTTGATTTAACTAATAATGGTGGTTGTAATATTCTTGGTATTTCTTTGTAATCTTATTAACAATTACTGTATTTAGTGGAGTTTTTTTTGTATCAGTCCTTTATGGAAAAACAGTTTGTTAAGAGTATCGATTCCCAGCTCGTCTACCTACCTGTTTCATTGGAACCTTTCAGAAGTCTGTTGTCCAGGAACATATGAGCCGCGTCCTCCCTCTGCTTCCAAAATGTAAGCGTTTCAGCCGTGGATGTTGCCTCAGATCCAATATGTCCAGCAACCGGTCCAACAACTGACAAATACAATGTAGCAAAAACATTCAATTACTCTATGTTTACTCAATTTCACTCTGACCTTCATCCCCTAGGTCTTAGTGTAGATACATATTTGTTAGCCTTGTACATCATAGTATCCAAGAAAACCATAACTAAGGGTCTAGTGAATGCTTCTGTGGTAGAAACCAGATACATACATGATATATGCCACGTTAGTTGACAATAAGCAAACGCTATAGGTATACCGCGCTCTCTGTGACGGATCTTGTTTGAATATGACAGTAATACAATGGGTAGTATTGCACATGCTCATACTAAAGCATACAATAGGTACTTTGGAACGTGGGAAGTCCAACAGTTATCCTCCTCCTCGGTGAATGTGAGGAGCCTGCACTACTGGAACAATGGTACAGTGTTGATATAAATAGTCCATGCATGCTATACGTAACGCTGATCATGAGTTGATAGATTGGCAGCCAAAACAGTGGTTGCTGGGTTACCAACGACCAACTGTGTCTATGTAACATAGTACATATATATGTAAAAGGTGTATCCAATCGTATTACATCTTTGTTGTCTGAAATTGGTTGTTCATAATATTGTATTCCTTCACATATAATAATGAAAAGTTACCTTCGGGGTTTTCTTGGTGTTTTGATCCTGCGTCTTGACCATTCGGCGTTAGGCGGCCATACACAGCATTCCTGTAGTACTCATTGATGATCTATAATATAGAAAGAAAAAGAGAAGGATACAATGAAATCTTTTTTAAAAACAAAGCATCTCAAACTAAACAAAATACAAAACTACGTAGGTGCATCGAAAGTGTATTAGTTCAAACATACTACCCTCTTCATATAACCTAAGCTCTTCCGAGGTCGTTCAGTTCCAAACAAACAAACAAAAACATTAGTATGACATAGCGTCGATCAAAAGTGGGATAGCAATTTCGTTCATTTAAATAGACTTTGAGCATTTCATTAATGCCCACCCTTAATTCAATATATAAAGAATTCAGGCTAGAAAAGAAAGACACCTTTTCACACATGCACTTTGTATTCTGCTGACGTACAATTAACAGTTCATTCGAAATATCTATATATGTATGTCATTTTGTTATGCTCATACTGTATCCTAAGAGGTAACACACTGATGTTTTTATTTTGATTTACAATAAAAATTGAGGCTCCGGTAAGTCATGCATATGTTTGTCACGTAGTTTGACTCCTCTTGTATTCACGTATAGAAATTGTATGCCCCTGGTAAAGCGATATGGCATTTCTTAACTTCTCAGAAACCCAAAACGACTCTAGCATAACAAGTTAAATGCTCTTGTAAAAAGTCACTTTTTATAAGACAGGCAAAGAACAGTTTTACAAAAATGAAACATTGTATTATGTAATGACACGTATTATTTACAAACTAGGTTAAGTATTTCTTTTTGAAAACCTGTTCATGTTATTAGACTTTACATCAAAGTTAGGAAAAGCATACCTAGATATTGTACAGGATTTGGCAATATTTCGCTGAAATACAAATGACCACATATATAACACTTGTTTTATACAAAGCTACGAAATTATCCTTGTAATAAAAGCGTTATAAATACAATGGATTTTGTAGTCCGGTTCATATGACGTCTTTTCATTACGACGGTGTCAGAGAACATCAGTGTGTTTGGGGTTTTCTATTAATTGAGTATGCTTTATGTGATGACTTTGTTTCACGTTGGGTAACACTAACCTAGCAATGAGGGTATTCAATACAGAAACAATCGTCAAAATGTGTCTTCTTATTGAGTGGTATTGATTATTATCATAAGTCAACAATTGAAAACGGGTTAATAACTATCTGCGGTATTTTCAAATCGGTTTTGTGATGACCTGTAGTTTCGACTTTTGTGAATTAAAATGCCTATTAACAATTAACAGTACCTTGCCTCCGTTATAATTACCACGTTGTTTTCCCTATTATTTCTTTCACTAATATAATCGAATATAATCGAATATGCTAGATTGTGGATATGTCTAAGCAACTTCTGAACATGGTTCAGTACATGTGTTGACTCTAATAGCTCCCGAATACCTTGTGTACGTCTCCTGCATGTAATTTTGAGTCGATGGCTCTAGACAGAATATGCACTATTGTTTAAAATTTACTGATATTGATGTGGTATTTTGTATTATCTATAACGTTGAAATCTATACTAGAGTTTCTTTCAAATTGATATGCACATTCTGTAATTATCTCATTAAATATTCTTGGGAATTTTGCATTGACAAATCGTTATTTAAGGACGTCGTTCAGTTGTGTAATCTATCATTCTATGCATGACATTGAACATTTCGTCATTCAGTAGGATAATTAGCCTATTGATATCTTTTGTAATGTCTTGTATCACGCCAAATTTATGATATTTGATATGATTATATTAGATTTTAAGATATGCATGGTATTATCGAAATGTTTTCATACGACTACAGTATTTAATATCGCCGGGTACTTACGGTATATATTTCTAGTATTTGATTTGACGAAACAGTTTGTAATCATAAATGTGATATACTACAATATGAAAAGTAACCGTAGAACTTTAATACAACAACAGAGAAATCGTGTTATCAAACCCAAACATATTGTACTTCAATCAACCTAGACAGTTGATGTTGAAAATTAAAACAAAATAACAAAACACAGTTCTTACTCAAAATCGATAAAACTAGGGGAAATGTGAAAAAAAGGAATATTTAAAAGGAGGCCTTTGTCTTGATGTTCAGAAAGTAAAAATCGTCCCGCTTATCATAAACCTGATATTAAGCCTTCCTTGTTGGTCATGTTTGAAGTAAAGTTTGAGGAAAGCGTGACATGGAAGAGTCTGTGGTGTCCTTAATATCAAGCTCTGGAGGGATTATACGATCGATGTGGTCATTTTTTTCAAAGAAACAACATGTTACCAGTCCTGATTTGCTCATTAATAAATTCAGCTTCATATGAAAGCAGAAACAACTCGGCAAGAAGTGGGGCAGAGTGTGTTCTCATAGGACTGCCTGCAGTCAGCTGGGAAATGTTGCCATCGAACTCATAAAACATAATTTCAACCAGGAATGAATCTTTCTGTTTGGCTGGTGAATTATAGTAAATTCTATCGTCCTGATCGAGGAAGAGTGATATATTTGTTATACAACGGTCTATATTTATTTTGTTTGATTGAATGCCCTCTCCATGTGGCGGTTACTCAATACCTGATCACGAGTTTTCACAATCGAAATCACAGATGCATAAAATTTCACGAACTTCTGTTTGCTAAAGATAATGCTTGTACTTTCCGGGTAAAACCAATACAAATCTTCATTTATTTATTTCTTTTCTGAAATAAATACAGAAATCAATGCATGTAAACGTTCTGTCAAGTATTTTAACATGTTATACAATTTGTAACCATGGCAGAATGGCCATGGCTTTAACAAATGTCGATGAAAAATATTTTAGTATAGACTACACAGTTAATATCTGTAGTTCGTTTAGATCAGTTGTAGATATAGAGGAAGGCGGCTCCTCACTTAATCTATTTGTTACACAATACCCTTGTCATATAATGTATTATCTATGTAGGTCTAATGCGTAATGCCATATGTGATTGTAACGACAACAAGATTAGATAATCTGATCAACCGTAATATTTCCATAAAATAAATCGAAAGGTTTATCAAAACGTTTTTTTTAGGGTAATCAGCATTAGTGTAATCAGTATCAATCTCTGCTAAAGGTTGCAAGCACGGATCAATGTTCAAGAATAACAATAAATGTCCGAATTTGAAAATTCTAAAAAGGTCAGGTCATCTAATTAGTCACCAAAACGTGGAATAGGTATTCGCTACATCTTCCCCGCAATGAGACGCTGGAATAAATATCCAACGAAATAATTTCACAGTATCTTATCCACTAACAATTAGTAGGTGTAATTAATTTGTGCACAGTTAAACGAATTATGTGTGCAACTAATTTGAAACTATCTTTCTGTCTTAAGATTGAAATATTTCCAACCAATACGGTTAGTGTTACACGTGCAATATGGATTATCTTAATTAAGTACACTTTTTTCCCCATCATTACAATAACATGTCTTTGTTTGATTTCACAAACAACGGAAAATAATTTAACATATGATTGTGATGTATATATACATATTCAACAAACATAATGGTGTATTGATAAATTGTCCAGTTAGAACACGTCATACTAAGCGGGAAGTTGCAGTTGTTCCACGAATCGTATAAATATATATGACTTAAATGTGGTCACATTACCTGCATTAAAAAAAACACTTTATTCCTGGTAATGGTGTGATCATATTAACAGTGTATTTATAACTTCAGAGAAATACATAAGGTCCATGTTGTTTCAATTCAAAACAAAATATTTGCATTATGTTAAATCGCATACATAAATCTGCTTAGTGACTACAAATTGATCTAGTTTAAATATGCAGTTACAAAATCTAAAAATGAGTAAGGTTATAATGTACATATACGCATATGTGTTCTTTACGAAGCATTTAAATTGATTTGAATTGTCGTATTAACTACATAGTAAGAGATTATCTCACCATTTGATCAACCCAATCGCATGAAAATAGTTGGGTATTTTCACATTTCTTGTTTATCTCATTTCACATTAACAGTCATAAACATTCAATGGCTCGTTTTTACAATTTTACAGCTACCTGTGAATGGTAAAACGAGTGTTGTTATCTCGGTAAACAGACTGAACTAATACCTAGCCAGGCGCTATCAAGCTTGACATATTTAAGTTGTCAGTAAAGCAGACAACCTAATACATGCAGTTCACCTATCTCACGGTGCGTTCTTTTTCTTACATTTTAAACATACATGTCATGTATGCACCTTTGTCGTTACTGACTTTGGCGGGCACAATGGGGACTGAACTAGCTATCTATTTATGTACTTTATATTATATCATTTGCCTACTAATATCAGACATTTATAAATCTACAGCAACATGTAAATATATATAGATATAATTAAGATAAACAAACATACCAGTAAGAATAACTTCTTCAGATTCCCAATTTGGTCCATGCAGCACATATTGGTTTTCTTGTCCAGTCTGATGATGTTCCCGATGTCATTGTTCGTGATATTTTTACCGATTTCCTCACAAGGAAAGCAAATGGAGTTAATAGGCTCCGCGTGTGGTTTGATGTCGCTGACCTTACTAGGCATGGGCATTTCTGTTGTCGTACTTCCGTGTGTAAGCTGTTGTTTAAAGTTTTCTTCTCTGGCGATGATAGCCACAAACAACATTAATATAATTAAAAACTCAATAACGATAACCACCCTACTGAGGTTAGGTCTGATCACCAACATCCACTTTGCTTGATTTTCACTTGTGTTTTCCGTTATCAGGTCACATCTAGACTCATCTTTTTGAGTCATTTTCGTTTCGATGTTGATACGGTTGTGTGTGATACTTGGTTGTTACTAACAGTGTACGTATGCGCAGGCTTATGTATGCATAGTAATAGGGTCAAGGGCAACATATATATAGCTGGTTGGAAATTTTTAGTTTCACTATATCTAAAGTGGTTATTTAGTCAAACAACATCCTTAAAACCGATTAGATTCTGAAAATATATACCTCCTTACCAAACTTTACATAATTAATAATGCTATGACCAGAAGCCAACGTCAGGTTTCGTTTGGGAAAGCCGGCGATACATATCCGGGCCTTCAGTGAGAAGTAAACATGTACTACCACGCTTCGACAGACAATTTGCACAGTGTCAGTCAGTCTGCTATCGCATATAGCACACGTTTGTTGCTTTGAATGTACACAATACATAGCAAGCAAGTATTATAAGTATCTTATTATATTAATCTAATGAGATATTTGTGTTCACGGTTGAATTCGAATAGAACAAAACAGTTTTAATTAGAGCACACACGCAAGAGTATACCGTAGGGGGAATTACATGTATGAATAAATAGTTGTCATGTACGCTGTACACCATATTTAAATATTTTCTAAGAATTATATCCCTTATGTATATGTATGTGTTTTCCGTGTACAA
This sequence comes from Chlamys rubida, assembly GCA_032359455.1. Lineage (NCBI taxonomy): Eukaryota > Metazoa > Mollusca > Bivalvia > Pectinida > Pectinidae > Chlamys > Chlamys rubida. The sequence goes on along the minus strand of JAUMHH010215124.1, from coordinate 2,328 downwards.
TCTCATTACCTGTGTTTACAGAGTGTAGGAATCGTTGAACCGTTTGTTTGTGACAGTGCTCTTGTATTTTATATGTACCGATAAAGATATTTTTGTGTAAACCAGCCCGCTACACACATACGTGCTTTTGTTAGAAAAAGCAGACGATACGTTTAATGGCGAGATGTAATCTACCATAAACGAGTAGTAGCGCCATTATAAACGCCTTTGTTGTAACGTTATCATTAATGTTTACATGTGAATCCTTAAAGTTAACAAAAAAGATATTATGTATGCCGGTATCAACGACAGTTAAGCATAATTTTATTGTTGAAATTGTAAAATATCTCAAGTTTGCAATCAATTTGTACAATTTACCCTCTGGAATACATTAATGAGACAAAAAGAATTTAAAATATGACCTTTTATTTTTCGCTTTGTTACGCATTGTTCAGGTGTTTGTCGTATCCTCTTCTCATCAACGTCAGCTTCAAGGTAACTGATGTCAATGTCTTGTTTCTGTCCTGTGATGTCTAGAGTGTTTTATTTACGTACCAGGTTTAGGGTTAGGGCTAGCTGACTTACATAATATAACCATATACAATGTATGCACTTACATTGATGTTACTCAACGTGATTACCTCTCCACTGCTGCCCGATATAGCAAAGATTAAATAACTGAACACCATAAGTTCAACAAGCGCCTTAAAAGATATTATAGTCACCCGAAAATCCAACACCCGATAAGTGATATTTAAACACACCTAATTAAAACTTGGAATTCATTTATGTAGTTTGACTATATTGAACATGCCCATTTCCGATTAAAATGAAAAATAACTACGTTAAAGTCAGTCAACAATAAGGCATGAAAGCTGATGTCTTCATTAAAACAGTCCACCGGACTTACCACATACCAGTCTCTTTTGTGTACCAACTAAGCGCTACGTGATGACACATTATTTAAAGTTAATTTATATACCTAGATCATGCAGGACTTAATTCCTCTATTACTAGTTGAAAAATGATTTAGGGCTTGCGATAAACACCCGACAAAACGACGAGCTACTCCAACGAATTCAGTACATACTAGAAAAAGGGAAAACGTTTTATTTGTTCCTGCTGTCAGCAATACGTTTATTTCAAGTGACCAATTTGTAACTATGAAGATAGTTTCATGCATGCATCTTGTAGACATTTCAATATGAGTTTTTGAAATCATAAATAATGAAAACAATTTAACCAAGACTTTATTGCACTAAACTTGAAGTGTGACACTACATTATTAGACACGAGAGGCCTATGTTGTTTGTTGGCTCTGACCATGTTGTTGTTAATACCTGTTGTCACATTAGGCCTGAACTACACATATGAGATGATAGCCAAATGTCAAACGTGTTATATTCTAAAACGTTCATGTAGCGATACGAATCTTAATCACTATGATACATTATAATGTACAACCTTTGATATATATATATGCCCATATATCTGTTCAAGTAATACGCATCCGACCTACATTTGTTTGTTCGGGTCCAGTGACAATATTGGATACATATAATAAAACACGAAGACCAAATTTCGTTAGCACTTTATAAATATATGTGTATAATTGGTACCCGAAAATCTCCATCATCAGATTTTTCTCACTATATTTATTCAGATTTTTAGTATTAATCCACTTGACCTCACGTATTCCAGATAAATTATTTACTATAATTAGCCTTCGGTTACAAACTAACCAAGGGGTTATGCAATTACAACAGCATGTTCTATTTTAGTAACGTCTGATAATTTATGTATTGTTTATTGTATTCTTGTTTCATGGTGACTGTATCTCTGTTATATGTTGTGATATGTAAAATTTTCATTTTCCTGTCTTGATAAAGGGGCGGATCGCCCTGAAAATTGGACAATGTCTTTGTCTGCATTGTCGTAATTAATACAAGTATAGTATCAAAACATTGCCGGATAAAACAAAAATCAATAAATCATCTTCATGCTGTAACCAGTAAGTTCTCGTTCATCTTATAATTGTACTATTACCGTATCGTTCTAGTTTCAGTTTTACAGTCTTTATTAACGACCTGTCAAGACGTTTTGAAACACTATTTCAAAGTAGCGTGTAAGCGCTTATCAAACAACGAAACCGAAAATACCTTCAGTCGTGAATTAACTACAACACAGTTATATGATTTTGGAAAACAAGACGGTATAGTTAACTTTCAAAAATTCAATTATTTTCATCAAGATTTCTATAAGTATGTCAAACTTTATTGTTATATGACTCCGAAAATCCCTCTTCTGTGATTGGCCAATAGGCCTCCCACAGGTTTTGACAAAATGCAA
>JAUMHH010215113.1:0-12500 GCA_032359455.1 Chlamys rubida | reverse complement strand
TTTCGGCGCTAACAGCTAGCATTCAACAATTCTAGCACTGCCCAACCACGTACTCATTTACAGCTGAGTAGACTGGAGCAAGCGGAGTAAAGTATCTTGCTCAAAGATACAACACATTGCCGTGCAGCGTCCTACCACTGGACTACCGTGCCTACCGTTACACAGACCAACCTATCAATTAAGACAAAGCTATTTGAGTGTTTTTATCCCAAGAATCTATTCATTCTATAGATAAGGCAAAAACTATCCAACGCTTATTACGCTGAAAAGTGGCGCATCGCATGCACAAACATCTGTAACATCCTGTACCGCGATACCATAGAAAGTGAGCTTACCGACTGAATAGATTTCACTACTCCCTTTAAATTAAACAATGATGATGTAAACTACAGGAAATTGCAAGCTGTTGGACAAAAACCATTCTGCTAAGCTAATTCCAAAATGTTTCCAAGAAACTTTTCTTTAAATTCCAAATCATGCCCCAAAATTGTGTTTCAGATTAACATGGTGTGACTCTTCAGATAAGAACATCAGTTTGAACATCAGCTGTTGAGTTTAAACTTGGTGAAAAGGCAAGTAAAATTTGAAGGATCTCTGTCCCATTGCAGGCAAAATAATAGAGTTCTACTGTAAAAGTTCATAAAGTTACCTCCCCTTAACTGTGTTTTAGAAATAATTGTATGTAGGGACTGTGTAGATTAACAGTATAATAATCGGGGCACTAGGGTTCAAGTCCTCCTCTGACCCATGATAATTTTATGGTCAATACATGTTGGTTCTTTTATATTTATTTTCATAATTTAAAAAAATCTGCATGGTTTTCTTTCAGAAAGGATTTCTCCATGATCTAGTGATGCCGAAAATAGTTTTTGGCAATGGAACAAGGATCCTTTATATATTTTTCTGATTAGGTTCATTAACCCTTTCGCCCCTATGTAACTTTAGTAGACTCTACCATGTATTGATCTGGATGAGTCGATTAATGGTCTACAGTGTTGAAAGGGTTAAAAAACATATGTTTTCACAAAATGCAATGAAATATATCGTATAAAATATTTTCACAAGCAAACGTGTTTTATGAAAATTTTGTTGAATGGAATTCAAATATAAATGCCTGAAAGGTTTGATCTCCATGATTATGTAAGAGTAATTCCTCTTTGTTTACAATTCTTATTTAATACATGTATACCTATTAAGGATATACACCGTCTTATCAATAATACAAGTTATTGTGTTAGCTATCTACCTTACATATTTGTATTATGTAATAAATCAGATTTAACTGTGGGCTACCAATCTAAACAATCGTTTAATCAAACATGTCAAAATATATCATTCATAACGAAACATATTTTACGCGTTGATTTGATCAGAAATCTTTTGGAAAGCAGATGTACATGACAGGAAGGCAGTTTATATCCTGAAGTTATACAATTAATACATAAAAGGACAAATATTATATAAAAAATCTCCATAATCTTTAAAAAGAAAACACACTATAAATGGACATATAAATGACAAACATTATAGCCGAGTCCGATAAGTTATAACAATATGGAATGGTCTTCAAGGTCTAGTTTTCTAAAGCACAATAACGCCACTTTCTTTTCCCCAAAAATCTTTCATCAAATGATGTTGTCCATTATGAAGAATTCATGTTTATCCGAAAACAAGAAAGTAAGAATTACTTTATATCCTTAGATATATAATTACTGTAATTAACGAGTAATTTGTAACTCATGTGATTAACTTTTCACAGTAGACTATTTCTTGAAGTCAATTCAACCAATTTGTTCCTAAACTGTGATCCATTTAACTCCTTCACCCCTGAAATTTTATAATGAACTATTCCAACAGTTGAATTGGAGGAATTCAAATGCGTCTTCTGGGGTGAATGAGTTAAAGTAAACTGTTACATACTCAGTATTTCAAAAATCACTGAAAGCTCAATACTAATAGGAAAATTTCTATTTGAATGAGAATTTGTAATAACGATCAAGTTTTTTCCTCAGAAACCCCTCATGAGCTGATCCAAGTTTTTTTCCCAGAAACCCCTCATGAGCTGATCAAGTTTTGATCAACAGAACCCAGGATATTTTTCAATGAGATCTACGACACAAAATGATACATATATACATATAAACAATTGGACATTTACATAAACAATTACCTATATCTGGAAAAAGACACTGATAACCTGAAAACCCACACAATATTCACCCAATCCAGGAAACAATAACATATCATTCAATAATAAGGAGGACGGCTTTCTGAAGCATTTTCAAGACACCACACAGTACATGTATTATATCGTAAGAAAGACCGCGATAATCTTCGTATTATTTTCTAGGATTTCAAAATGTTTGTTTCAGAACAAATACTGGATTTCACTTCCTTGATTAGTTTCAAAACCAATTTGGTCATCCTTTGTACAAAAAAATACAGAATATGTCATTTCAACATACTTCAGAGTAGAAAAATCCTTCTCACAAAACTAAATTAGAATAAATAATTTTACTGTTGTTCAATATTAAATAGTAATTGTATAATTTGATTCAGATATAATAGAAAAACATCAAATGTTGTCTTTCTAAGACAAATGATAACTTGAAATTTCATAACCCAACTTTTTGTGTAATATCTGATTCTGGTCAATGTCTTAAATCCGAGAATTAAAAATTAACTTCTCACAATAAATCTATACACATGAATACAAATCCATCAAGTTGACTATTTTTATCATCACTGAAGAACACAAAATTAGCGTAGAAACTTACAGCAATACACACACCACCATAAATATGTACTGTACCAGTTTTTAAACTTATCACAAAACCACAAAACAAAATTCTGTAGGAAACTTTACTGCACTTTACGAATCAGTAATTCTTTGATTGCAGCCACAGAATTGAGTCTTCCAGAGGAAAAACACGGTGAAAAGTCAGTCAAATGTTGTTGGCAGAATGCATATTTTCGTATATTTTCCCCAGCGATATATATTTTCAAACAGAACAAGACAATTAACCCTCGAAGATCAAGTGCAATAGTATTTGCATGTGAATATGTTGATGATGTCTGTTTTCAGGACGAGGTAGAAACACCCCTCCAACATCAGATCACAGCTGTGTGATACAATCTAATCTAGCTGTGTAAAACCTGGTTTAGAAATATAATTTAAAACATATTTATGCTAATTAACATATTCCAGAAAAAAAACAGTATTGTTTTTTTCTGTACAAAAGCATGACATTTTGCAGATTAAAAGTTGAACAGTAATTCAATATGTTTATGGAGATCAATCTTGACCAAAAAATAGTCATCCACATGGTTAAACGTAGGCACCCAAGATGACTAGACACTTGCATCGAAGATGACACAACACTGTATAACACTATTGAATTAATTTAGTAGTTGGCCCCAAAAACACCAATATCTTAAGCCTGCACTCTGAATGGAATGATAAAATTGAATGGAATGTCAAAATAATTACGTAAAACATAGAAAAAATTTGTTTGAAGAGATTACGTAGTGAACACTGGTATGTTTCTGGTCTGTTCGGCAGGAAGAGGCCATCAAATGGGTTACATGTATAATCCTTAATCCTGATTTATCTCAATGCAAAAGCATGAAAATCAACTATCACCGATATTTTACGCGATTGTCGAAATAATTAACACATAGTAAATATTCATACACAACATGCATGCCATTTCTGAAAAAATCAATAAAGAAAAAAATAGGTAGAAAAATCTATGGGGAAATGTATTTGTGATTTGTCTCATCAGCTGGGCAGTGAATTTTCTGACTTTGCATCCCTGGAGTATGTCATGACAAAATCAAAGGCTCTGTATGGATGACACAAGAAGACTAGTTTGATCCTTTGATGTACATCAAAGAATCACAGCTAGCATAATTTTAAAATTTCCCAGTTTTGCAATCAGGTGTTGCTCCTCTATAATCTTCAAACGACAGATATCTGCCGGGTGATTAGTCATTTTATTTTTACTTGAACCAATCAAATAACTAACACTGAGCCTTCAATTTTGCCATGACAAATTCCAGGGGTGCAGAGGATGCCAGAAAGCGTAACCTCAGGAATTTGAGGATGCTCTACGAGATAACTCATTCACCCCTACATATCTAAACTGGACTTGCCCAGTCTTTGATTTGGTAAGGTACAAAGATGACTTTAGGGGGAAATGAGTTAACATATAAACAACCCATCACAAATCCTAATTCTCTATTGGTGTCAATGAGGCCACTAACCCTGTTGTTAAAAGTTCGTTCCCCTTAGGGTTCTATGCTACCATGTGTTACAAATCCGTGAGAATCTCTGTATAAAAATTGGAATTTCATCAATCTCTGAACAAATACCAGAGTTATAAATCTCTGCACCAATACCAGAGCTATGAATTTCTGCACCAATACCAGAGTTATAAATCTCTGCACCAATACCAGAGTTATAAATCTCTGAACAAATACCAGAGTTATAAATCTCTGTACCAATACCAGAGTTATAAATATCTGTACCAATACCAGAGTTATAAATCTCTGCACCAATACCAGAGTTATAAATCTCTGCACCAATACCAGTTATAAATCTCTGTACCAATACCAGAGCTATAAATCTCTGTACCAATACCAGTTATAAATCTCTGTACCAATACCAGAGTAATAAATCTCTGTACCAATACCAGAGTTATAAATCTCTGTACCAATACCAGTTATAAATCTCTGCACCAATATCAGAGTTATATCTCTGTACCAATACCAGAGTTATATCTCTGTACCAATACCAGAGCTATAAATCTCTGTACCAATACCAGTTATAAATCTCTGTACCAATACCAGAGTTATAAATCTCTGCACCAATACCAGAGTTATAAATCTCTGTACCAATACCAGTTATAAATCTCTGCACAAATACCAGAGTAATAAATCTCTGTACCAATACCAGAGCTATAAATCTCTGTACCAATACTGAAATGTTATCAATCTTTGCACGATTATTGGAGTATCGTTAATTTCTACACGATAAACAGAGTGATATCAATCTCTGCACTTTTCAAGTGTGGCATGAAGTAATGATTCAAACTGAGATTACCCTTCATAAGATATAACTGTTAGGTTTTGTAGTTTGGAACACTTTTATAACGGAGATTCATTTGGCAGTCATTAATATCGAGTATCTTTAACAACAACTTACATAAATTACAGAAGTCCTTCACTTTGTTTAATAATAATGACAATAAAAACCCATAATTAAGGAAACTTGTTAAAATTCATAAATAAGCAAGTACCTGTTCAGAGATAAATAATGAATATTGAAAAAAAAAAAAATACAGGAAGTTGTCTGAGTATTTACCTATGGTAATCCAACTCTAAACAACTAAAAACGCCCAATTCATTAGCACTAATTATATCAAAGTGGATAAAACACATAATTATACACAGATCATAATTATTTTGTCGGAAATAAATATTAAAATAAAGAAGATACCAGTATAGGGACTAGAATGTATTGTAGTATTGCACAAGAAAAATAATAAATAAAATGCATAAAAATTAAATCTGGAAACAAAAACGGAGTACCAAATGGAATGTTACATAAAGTGAAATTAACTGATCATGATGATGCGGATGTTTTAAAAACATGTAAATAAATTATATTTCATGATCTGATAAATAAAGTTCATATATAGGATAATAAATATCATTGTTTGACACAAACTCTGACATAATGATAAATGTTAAGTCAACAATGGTCCATTTAGTACATGTATCTAGTTTCTTTAGTAAATTTAGTTCATGTACATTGTTTCTTTATATACTGTACATAGATTGTTAGTCAAGCTATTCAAGCTTTTTATAAATAAAACACCCATTAAATCAAAAACAAAATCCATTAAATATATAATGTATACAATATGTAAATTTTAAGACAATATGTCGGTAACAGATAGCCCTTCAAAGCGTAATGTCTTGAAAAATTCTCAATAAATAATACATGTAACCTTATAACAGGCCAAAATGTCGATAATTATCATTCAATATTCAAAGAGACGTTCTGTCCAATATGATAATATGACTGAATAGTATACATAACAATAAAAAATGTTTATCAACATTGACCGTTACTTTAACATATACAGTGAATTCGTGTTATAAATAACCCTGTGCTGATACGTTTAAAACACAATTTTTAGAATGATAATTGTTGGACCTGACGTAGTCTAACGGCTTTAATCCAGACTATTATTTCGTCTAGATTTCTTCTTTTGGCTGAAAACCAATATCAACAATTTCCCTCTGTTGCACATAATCCCAATACTTTAACGTAAATAGTTCTCTCAATAAATTGACTCGAGAGAAACATTATTGGCAAAGTAAACCTCCCTCGGAGCAAATCACAAAACAAAACACATCTAGCAGTCATTCATGCATGACTAGTTGTTCTGATTACAATACAATATATCACAAAAACCATCAAAAAGCAAAATGTTGAACAAACATTTCAAAATAACATGATAAATGTTGGGAGTTGCACACCTCTATTGGTTATTTTCTTAAAAACCACTTTGGACAGAACATGAAGGTATAAAACCTACAAAGGTAGACAGAGTATAACTATGCTGTAGTCATGTACAATGTAATACACAGTAGAACTTAGTAGTACTTGTATTACATAGTAGAACTTAGTAGTACTTGTATAACATAGTAGAACTTTAGCAAGTATTTAATAGTAGAACTTTGTTGCAAATATACTTTGTTGTAAATGTCTTGTATTAAATAGTAGAACTTTGCTGTAAATGTGTTGTATTAAATAGTAGAACTTTGCTGTAAATGTCTTATATTGAATAAAAGAACTTTGTTGTAAATGTCTTGTATTAAATAGTAGAACTTTGCTGTAAATGTCTTGTATTAAACAGTAGAACTTTGTTGTACATGTCTTGTATTAAATAGTAGAACTTTGTTGTACATGTATTATATAGTAGAACTTGTTCACATACACAACACAGTATAACTTTTGTAGATGACAATGATACAGCAGAACTTCGAACAATTTATACAATTAATCAGGGCTTTCAGTTGACATTTTCAGAAGAACATTTCGCTGTGGAATTTGGAGAGTTAAACATGTCTTATTGACATGTTTCATTTCAAACCCACCTGTCAAACATCATTTTGAGGAATCAAAAATATTCTTTCAGTGGTCTACAGAAAGCCCTAATAAACGTAACTAATGTTTTATTGTGAAACCTTCCGACATGTTTCCTACTAATACGTATTATCATGCTGCATTTCATAAATGCAAAATTAGCAACAATTATTATACTCCCAAATAAAATCAACATCTTATAAAATAACTTCGAGTTCTTATTGCATCTTAGTAAGAACAAACGTCTGCTGCTTACATAGGAAATGTTTGAATGCCTGCTGGCATCTTTAGAGATTCTGCAATATTTCTCAGATTCTGTATGAATATTAATAAAGTATAATCTTTGAGCATTGATAGGCAAGGTATACAGCTAAAGGCTGTTGTTCCTGTGGACAAAACCTGTCTCAACCAGCGTGTCACTTCATGTCAAAGGGAGATAATGGGCCTAGTTGTAACACGTTCGACTGTTAAAACCCGACATTATTCCAAGACCAAGACATTGTTTGATATCTGTCAGTTTTATATATATTCTTTTATATATTACGGACACTTGACTTCTCGTGAATGGAACGACAGTTTGTTTCTAAATCTTAAAAATTATAGTAAATTATAAACGCCCTAAAAACCACGCATACATTTTATTGCTGTTGCATTCCGGAATTTCTTATTGTCATACACAAAACCATTATGCAGTAATATTGTAAAATAAATCCCAAACTTTTAAACTATTGAAAATTAGGTCAAACTTGACACAGGTTCAACATTTGTAAGAGATATTCAACACTGTTCATGACCCACTTATTTGTTAAGTGTTCAACAGAGAACACATTTTTTGCCATATCAGTGCAGGGATTTTTTTGCTCAATTTTACTGCCGAATACAGGCCGTTTCCCATAACTAAAAAGTGCTTTTATTTTCCCAAAATGACCCAAAACTGAGCAATATATTCCCAACTTCAATACAAATAATGCTATATTTTCCCAATTCATATAGGAACAAGCTGTTGTAAAGTCTAGGTAACAAAACACTGCAGTGAATACCAAACCTTCTGTCAAAGACAAGACTAGGCTAGAATTGTATCCAATTACATCATGATTTAGATAATGAAGCTGTGTTGTTTTCCCCTATAACACCCTGTTGTGAAATGATATCAGACCCTTCCCTTAAGATTGATTCTGGGTACAGATCAGATACATGGGCAGTATTAAGATAAAAGTTTAAATCTAATCCAACAATGATTACAGAATCACTTCGGTGCCTGTAACAGCTGGCTGAGACGGGTTCAGGTAGAGGAACGGCAGGAAGTGGACAGCCTGCTTAATTGATGAAGAAAAAGCCATCTCCGAGTGCTCCGACGCCTCTCTTACTGTAGTTACTATCCTCGGCATAAGAATCCGACTTACTCTGAACCTTGTGTTGAAGTTTACGCAGTAACTCTGAGGCTGGGGTATTTAAGGCGAATCCTGAGGGGAAACCTAGCCCAGGGGAGCCGTCCAAGTGAGAGGCACCTACTAAATATGATGTGTACCAAGATGGACAGCTTCCTTCCGATTTTTCCGGAGTTTCGAGTTTTTTCGACACTTCCTCCTTGACGCTGTGGGTGGTAGCTTTGCTGCCCTGACCACTTCTGCCACTGGAACTACCAGTGACTCCTACATCCACAGAGGCTGAGGTCTTCTTAGCGGTGGTAGCTGCCGTTGCGGACGCAGCTTCCTTCTGCAGTTGCTGTTCCTTGATCTTTTTCTGTCGCAAGAGGTGGCGCTCTTTGACCTTGTATTCTAACGTGGAGTGAGGCACACCGTAGTAGCTTCCTGCGCGATGCACACTCATCTCTCCCCGCTGCACAGCCTTTACTGCTTCCATAAGCAGCTGACTGTTATACTTACGGTACTGGCCTCTTTTTGGGCGCGTCTTTTTGGCGGGAGTTCCTGGAGAATCTACCGATCCCTTCTTCTTGTCGTGGTCTTCTTTCTTTATTTGCTTGGCAGGAGAGGCACCGTTTGGCTGGAATGTCTGGTGATGGCTCTTAGGTAAAACTAGGTCACCCACTTGGTGGGACTTGCATTTTACTTTCTCACTAATTGTTTTCATGATAATTTCTTTCAACGTATCACCAATAGCAGAGTTCTCCAACTTATCAAGTGAACTAGTAAAGGCATGTTCCTGCTTGATCGGAGTTCTAATCGACTTGTAGGACGGAATGATGATATCTTGGAAAGATGGGGTGGGAGGTTCTGATCCTTCGTCAGTCCTCCCAACTGAAGGCCGCTTAAGACTACCTAATCCATCAAGTTTGATCTCGTCGTGTTTTAAAACTCTAACCCTCGAGGCATTTCTCTCCATTTCTAATCTTTCCTCTGCGAGTTTGCGTATTATATCTTTCAAAATGGGCATTTTTAGTTCGTGTTCATACATCTCGTAATACAGCTCCTCCTTACCAGACAGATTGTGTTTCTTACGGATGTTGTCTAACTTCCTCTCAGTGTTTTCATCTGTCTCACCTTTCTTGATCTCTTTCAAATCACACGGGAGTGTCGGAGGAAGTTGAGGTAGAGCCAGGGGCAGAAGGTTGCCCTGAATGAGCTCCGACCATTTTATACCAGATTCCTGGCTATCTTCATCATCCAAACCATCCTCATGCAACAAGGTCAGTTTGTCTGCATCCATTTTGAATATTTTATTACGGAGCGTTGAGCGAGGGATTCCGTAGAGAGCAGAGGCCCGTCTCGTTCCTAGTTTGCCATTTTGTATCTCGGACACAGCCTCCGTGAGCTCATCATCTGTGTAGTTCTTTTTACAGTTCGGGATATTCTCCTTCTTGTGCTTACTACAAATTATAGAAAATATCGTATTATTATTCATACATGAAATTAAAAACTCACAAATAAGTAAGTTACTTAATTAAATTCTGTCCAAGTGATTCCTTGGACATCAGATATTTTTCTCAACTGATCATATCCTTATTACAAATCGTGTGATTAACCCTTTCACCACTGTAGACCATAATGGACTCATCCATATCAATGCATGGTAGAGTCTACTAAAGTTACATAGGGGTGAAAGGGTTAAATCTTGGCCTGTAAAAAGAGTCTAATGACCTTCTCTAGCTGACTCCTGGTAATCTCCGGAAAAGTGAAGAAATTTAAAGGACTTGATAAATAACTTGATAGTTAAATCATTCATTTATTTAAGAAAAATTTCTGCCATAACTGCGGACTAAATTTTGAGATCACAATTAATTAAGATTTTTTCTGCCACCACTGTTGACAATAATTTGAGGTCACAATGTCGTAAGATTTAAGTTAAGAGACAGCAAGTCATTATCTAATGTTCATATTAGCAACAGCAAGTCATTGGAAATTTCTCATTTTTTACAGTAAAATATTAGACATTTAATCATTCTCTTTTGACATATCTTACACAATGGAAAAAAAATATGACATAGATATTGTAAAAACTTTTAAAACAGGAGAAATAAATATTAGTGACTTTTTCAAACAGGTCTGATCAAATATAACAATAATTTCAACGGACACACTGACCTTGCCTGGGTAACTATATGTGGGATCTTAAGTTCCACCAAGGAGGGTTGCTGGGGCACATTGGTGTCTGATTCACTATTTTCTACATTCTGTCCTGAAGATTTGAGTTCTGCAAGTAGTTCCCGTCCCATGTTTTGGGTGTAGAACTGGGGACAGTAAGGCAGGATCTCTTGCAGATACCGCATACCTGTGTAGGAGGAAATCAAAGTCCACAAACACATATAGTCACCAAATCTGTTATACATCATCTATAAATCTATAAATATCAGATACCGCATACCTGTGTAGGAGGAAATCAAAGTCCACAAACACATATATAGTCACCAAATCTGTTACTATCTATAAATCTATAAATATCAGAATTAGTTCGGGTAGTCTCCACCTATTGCAAATAAGAACAAGAATTATAAGGAACAGCCTTCCAATGTAACTTCCCTTAAGATTTGAGGATCATTAGCTGTTTCAAAAAAGTCCTTACAAACTAATTTCTGTAAAAATGCTTATACTTTCTTATGAGTTGTTGTTTATCTAATTGCAATTGCGTAATTAGCTATAGCTGGTGGTAATACGTTTTCTCAGAAGTCACTATAACAATCGCCGCATCCTTGATACCGGATGTACTGTTTTACTGCGAACTACGTTCAATATTTTCATCATACTTTAATCCTAAGGAATTTAAAATTGATTAAGCCCAATACATTTTTTTATATTATCATAACTTATATAATCATACACAGCCTCTTTCACTTCTTTTGCTCTGCCATTGAAAATAACTCACTTGCGTTGTCCTGGACCCCTTTTCCATTTTTTGCTTCGTCAATAAGTTGTTCTACAGCTTCCTGAAATATAATTAACGTAAATAAAAGAGTACCGTCAAGTAAAAATATATAACCACCACTGTCACTGTTGTGAAATGCTGTTTAACCCTTTCACCACTGTAGACCATAATGGATTCACCCAGATCAATGCACGGTATAGAGTTTACTAAAGTTACATAGGGATGAAATGGTTAAATAATTTTAAAAAGGAAATATTCCATAAAATACACATCTTGCCAGGCAATTCATAAATTACGTTTGACAATAAAAAACAAAAAAGAACAACACCGACAGGTCAGAAAGGGCCCCACATTGTACTGTGTACTGTCGTCGAAAATTATGTTATCATGCGCGCATTTTAGATAAATGACAGTGCAGGCTAAAACGACCAAAAAGGAATATTGAATGGTTACTGTTCACAGCAATCTGTATCACCGCTATATTGATATTTATGAACGTTTATATTTTTAAGTGCTTCAATCGTACTGTAAACACAGGACCCAAGTGTATAAACTCACTCACCCCTACAGTTTAAAGCTGGACTTGCCCAGTGTTTGATTTGGTAAGATTCAAATGTGACTTTAGGGATGAATGGGTTAACTATATAACACCGTACACATGCGATAGGTAGAGGTTTCCCAGCTCGTGATGGTTGGTTATCATGTTTATCTTACTCGAGTTAGTTAATTTTCAAATTGTATAAAGTGATGAGGTTTACTCTCATTAACTAACGAGAGTTAGATGAACATGGTAATCGGCCATCACGAGTTTGGGGACCGTTTTCTACCACAACGTTCTGATCTTATATCCAGAAAAACATGTTTCTCTTGGAAATACATTATTCCTATTTTTTGATCAGGGAAACAACTGCCATGAAACTATATACACTGCCCTCCATAAGTTCTGTTACACAAATTTTGCATTTTTCTCTATATAATTAAAGTACAGAATTATGCCAATCTTGTTTTTATTATCATTTGT
>JAUMHH010215102.1:0-12501 GCA_032359455.1 Chlamys rubida | reverse complement strand
AATTACAATTTCAAATTTCAAACAACAATATATCTTAAGCGTTTAAGAGATGTTAAAATGTCTTGTGTTCTAGTTACTAAATTTGGTCTGAAGTTATATACCTATATGTCAGTTTCATGTAACAAAAGAAACAGGTGAGCAATACAGGCCCTCTGGGCTGCTTGTTATATGAACCAACAATCATGAAAATTAATCATGAACATTATCCTATGTCAAAAAAGTGGGGGAATTGGTGTACTATGCACTAATCTATCGAATAGATGTCATGCTTGATAACAAGGCTGCACATCGTGGTTTCACTACACTGATAGAATGTACTATCTCATTGGCAAAAATGTCATAAATAAATTATGTGCATTATGCAATCATTTCTAAAAATCATATGATCATGCATGTTGTTCGATGTCATTGACATACAAAAATGTACTTGCACCAAAAGTCTTTGATTTATAAAGATACAAATATATTTCCATAAGCACCATTTAGAAAACAATGCAAATTTTGTGAGAAAATAACTTAAAACTCTGTGATTGTTATTTCTTGTAGAGTATATGCAGTCATGATTTTTCGGGGTGGTTCCGAAATCATCTTACTATTTATCCAGGAACATCCTATACAAAAGAACTCTGTGGTATGAGACAGCCGAGTTCAATGATCTACTAAATTTGTAGGGTGAGATGACTAGATACCCAAATATGGAGTACAGTTAATTGGGTATAATGTGATTACAATTGATACAGGATTGGCTCTTTAACTTTGAAACTTGATTACCAACAACAACAAAAACATAAACGTTGCTTTGTACAGCAGAGTCTTCATTAATAGAACTGTTTATGTTCATAATTCATTAATTAATTTTTCTCATGGACATACATGTACCATCAATGTAGGAATAAGTTACCCATTCATCTGACTTATGCTACAGTGGAAGACACGGACTGCATCTTATGAACTCCAGAGGCTGTCGAAACCCTACGAAGTTCGTGGACATTTCTCACTAAGGATGACCCACCAAACGTCACACAGAAGCACTGAAAGGCCCCTAACTTCCTGTCTAAGCCTAGGCCCAAGTTGATACACTTGGGCATGTCCTCTTCCTCCATTTCATCAGGGATATAGGTGGAGCACCAGGGTTCACTACAACAGTCACCACACAGTGGACCAGCGTCTGGGTCACTCTGTATCAAACAACAGGCTGGTCCACACAGCGAGGCACAACATGGGTCATCACAACAGGGCTGTGTCAGGCAGGAACAGGAGGCTGCAGGCTGGTTCAACAGATTCTGAAATCGGTTGAAACGATCTTCTTTAATTTCTTATTTCTCAATTATTCCCAAAAAACTAACCAATACACAATCAAGTCAAAAGGAAATTAATAAGAAATATGTGTACTGATATGTCACACTTTACAGCTTCACACGAGAAAGTTGTTCTATAAAATGTTAGCTTTAGACAGCTACTTATAATTAGGAGAGGCTCACAAAACTGCTCTTTACAATTCAGGCACCATCTTTTTTTATTTTATTTTACTTGTATCACTTATAAAAAATTCAGAACCTTTTTGATACACAGATCTAGAAAAAATCATTAAATATTATATTTTTCCAGTAGTGAACTATTGCCAAAATCAGCTATAAATTCACATGTATGTTGCAAAGAATGAACATTTTAAATCAATTATTTTTTTCAGGTTTGAAATCACAACTGATAAGTTGTTACAAGCACAAGCCACTGTAAATTAATATTTTCAATTCGTATGTGCATTGTGTTACACATTTTCTGGTGTAGAAGCATAACTAAATTTGAGTTGAATCACATTTACCGTAATAAATCTTCATATGAAACAAAAATATAAAGCCATTATATAATTTCAATTATTTCTTTAAACATCTTTTAGTGTTTCACATTTGCTATGTTGTGCTAAATCAGTATTGCCCTGTTTGTATTTTCTCTATATATAGTTTTCAACTGAATACAGCTGTATATTGTGAGTACACCAATTCATCAAATCAATAAAAGCTGTTAAAATTTGAAAATGACTTAACCTTGTCACCCCTAGGTAACTTTAGTAGACTCTACCATGCATTGATGGGGATGAGTCCATTATGGTCTACAGTGGTGAAAGGGTTAAAATATGAGTGCAGTAAAATAAGTATATTTACAGTAAATAACTGGTGAGATGCAAAATAATAAAGGTGTATTCCCTGAACCATCACAAAAAAGCACATTATAAGTGACAAAACAGGAAGAAAAGTATATATAGTGCACTTATTAATATATAAACTATGACAGGTCTCATTCCTCTACTTAGTGTACATAAATATCGCAATTTGCCAAACCCTTGATACACTGCCAAAGAGTGTGTACAGCTCAAGGCTGGCATTATAAAAGGGTAAAATGATATAGCAGAAAATGTAAAGGAAACGTAAGAAAAGAGATAAGGAGATGAACAAACAGGGCCATTATAATGAGGATTTTGTGTACCTGTAACAGGACACCAAAATGTCAATGGTGGACACCAATATATAACAGGAGTGAAAATAGGAGATACATACATAAGTTCGCTTTATTGCAATTTGAGTTGAGGGCAGATGAATAATAAGAGTAAATTTTCATAATGCAAAAGTAAATACATGTAGTTTAAAGTAATTTTATTTTGAAATGAGTAGTTTTTATTTGCGAAAACTAATCCTGAGCATGCATATTTAATGGAACTTAATTATCAATGAAAATTAAGCATATTAGCACTAATAAAGCTTCTGTATTTTTCAAATTTACAAATCAAAGAATACCCTGAGCATCAACTGCAGGAAACTAATGAATTATATTAATGTGGAAAGCCTTATAAACGACCAAGACATTCAATTAACAAACAATATATTATCACATTCATCCATAAGCACATCAAGCATTCAAGCTGAAAGATATTAAATTGTTAATAGTGCTGAATACTTACCAACAAAACAAGTGAATGTAAATGAAAGCCGTGCATACATACATCCCACACTACTAGAGGAGGCTACAGGTGATAGATATATGTTTATACTTACAACTCTATAAATAAATATATAAGTGTGTGTGTAATGATCACGTCACACAGCACTTTGAGACTGGAGAGTTCCACATTCATTGCACCACTGTACGTTGTCAAAAATAATAACAAAAAATAAATCATTTCATCATCCCTAACAGAATATAAATACCATCGGTACCTAAAACAAACTGTTGGGTAAATCATGCTGGGAAAGTTGTCAAAACCTGTCCATTGGATATTATGAAAAGACGATACATGGTTTTAAAGTTACAAGTGATTGAGAATATAAAACAAATGAAACATAATTAATTAGTCGCTATTTACCCATATAACAATATTCTCAACATGGAATCAAACATTTAAAATCATGAATCAATAAATTTAACAAACAATGAACACAAACTTCTAAACAGTAAAATTAAAACTTTCAAAATTTGTAAACATGAACATAAAATAATACATACATTTGTGAGACAATTTGTGGATCCAAAACACTGGCAAAGAAGAATTTCCACACAGCTAAGGGACTGCAATATAAAAACCAATATCAAAAGCTGTTTCAAATAACATCATGTGATGTGCTGAAAACTTTTCAAATATCTACAGCAAATTGGCTGTAGTAAAAGATCGTGACACCATTTTCCATTGTTGAAGAGATATGGATTTATCTATTGCTATACACTACCAATGCAAGGATAACCTCCTCAACTTCATCTAATATCATTTATATATCACTATCATAAGAAAGTCTCTTGAAGGTGAGACACAGTCAATATATTTCATTTGTAACACACATTGTACCGAGTGTCATATCTAAAGGCATTGCCTCAAAGAGGTTGTTTCACGGTGACATTATAACAAGGAATAACTGTCTATGTTTCTAATAAAGAAATATTGGATAAGAAAACATGAATGGAATGTCATTAAAATCTTGAAGCAATATGGGAAACAAATACTTCATAAAGTATACAAACTGTAGGTTGTCACTTGTAAGGCCAAATAAAAAAAAATGTTTGTTTCTGTTACCCTATATACCTAATTTTTTTGTGTCTACCCTAAAGAATTTTTTGACAATTTTCGACAAAGCATTGTAGAAGTCAAGATCACTCTCCTGAATAAACCTTATAAAAAAAATGAAAAATGGAAATTCATTACCTTGGTTTTTAAGACATGTACCATGAAACAAACTTTTTTTTGGTCTTAACAACAACAAATGAAAAACACTGTGAATCTTATTCCAATAAATACTGCTCTAATTCAACAACCTCAAGACCTAGAAATGTGGAATCAAGTGTATCTACCTGTGTCAAAGCTTGCTAAAATTACACCTATTGGAAAGATGCTTTGGATAAAGTCCTGAAATGAACTTATTTTTTCACAAAGCATGCATGTTAGTCTGATCATAGGAAGTACCTGGGGGTTTCAGATTTCTTTACTGTTATTGTTTTTTACATTTAAATATTACTGTATAAGATTTACTAAATAAAACAAACAAAATATAAATATAAACACATTTCCTTCATGCCTACTGCCATACCTCACACATGGATTTGGCATCCTGTTATTATCATGAAAATTGAAAAAAAATCAATGACCAATTTGATTATTGTCTAGAGTAAACAATTCTTATACTGTTATACTCTATCTCCTAAATTTGAACACCTTTTCAAACAACACTGATGACTTCCAAAAATACCTCTCCAGCTGATCTTCAAGTTCATATCACATACTTCCATATGAATTAATCTGATTAAAGCAATGATACTTTCACTCAAGACTGCTCCATGATAAACAAATCAATGCAATTATTGAGACTTTGTCTAGAAGTCTGGGGTCAAAGAAATGTCTACAAGTACAATGGGGTTCAAATGTTGTCAAAAGCTGAAAACCTTCTGCCAGGCCAAGCAAAGTAGATACACTTCGATCCCACATTACTCCAGGATCAAAACATTTAAATACAAGCTACACATGTTATTTTAAATTAAAGCATCGGCAAAATGTCGGCAAAAACAGCCTATCCTGATTTTAAAATAAATGTTCATGCCAGCTATATGATTTAAATTTGAAAATTAGTGATTTGACAGACAACACATGTTGGTATACTGTGTAACTTTTATGTTTTTCTTCTCAAATTGGGAGACCAGTAAGTCCCTTGCAATAGTAACAATACATTTTTATTTGTAAGAATGACGTAACTCACCCTTCTGTTTGGACAGCACTTGTCGAGACAACCCCCAACAGAAGGATTACAACAGTTGCACGACTCGGACATCGCTATACAACAGTCGCAGCAGGGCGGGGAATCTTCTGACCCACACAGGGAACAACCACATCCCGCCTCACACACGCCCCGCGACTGTAACAGGAACAATAATAGATGCCTATACAATAATCACAAGGGAACAAAGAGTCTTCTTAGCATGCCCTCAAAGCAAATAATTACAAAAAAAATGTACCAGTATATATTTTGTGTACAGTTTTCATGACATCGCAAATTTTTGAAATCTGAAGGTTTAAAACACCTAAAGGCACTCCTTGACTTACATTATTTGGAAGTTTGAAGAGTAAATCCGTTACAGTGTTTGAAATACGCTTTGGAAGCATTTCGTAATTTGTCTGCAATTTTGTAACAGTACAAACGATAAGACTGTCAACAAGAATAATATATAAAGTAGAGTAAATGATTGTACCTAATACCTTACTGCAACATACATCTCCTTTACAGGAGTTCTATACTAAGAAGTTTGACACCTAGCTTTATAAATAACCTGGCAGTAGTCAGGCTTGTTGATTGATTGAGGATAAATTCTTAATTATAATATCAACTTTTTTTAAAAACTTGAAGGGAAATAACTCTTACATAAAATCACAAGATAGCATACATCCTTAAACACGATGGTTCAAACTATCACACAAGTTACAAACCAGTAACATCTGTCGAATCCCGAGGATGATGAGGATGACGGCGACCCAGCAAAGCACAGATATAATAATGATGACTGGCAAATCTAGGGCAAGGTCTGACGATGATGTGTTCTGAAGGAAGAAATCACAGTATACCTATAAAATGAGTAAATCACAAGTACACTTATACCGATAATGTTAAATTATTAATGAAAGAACCCTGATATATTACATGCATCATTAACATCACAAGCAGTTTATCTAAAGATATCTGGACATACTTTGTAAAATATCCCTTGACTGAATGGTAGCATACAGTTTACTATATTAGGTAACCTTTTTCATCATGACATGTAATATTTTTCAAAATTTGAGGTTTTTCAGACATCCTGCTTTTTTGATAAGTCAGTCAATTCATATCTATTATTGAGTACAGCGAATAAACATTTGTACAGTTGTTTGCTGTAATAATATGTGTATAGTCCTGTAATCTGGACAACTTAATTATAGGTACCTGTACATACAATATGTGTAGTACTGTAATTATAGGTACCTGTACATACAATATGTGTAGTACTGTAATTATAGGTACCTGTACACACAATACAGAGTAAAATGTTAATGCTTTCACAATCCACACACTTGAATCTTCGCCAAACGTTATTTTAATAATAGTTTCATTTAACATAGCTCAAGAAATTTTGACAATCAGTAAATATTAATGTATTTTAAAGCAGATCAGGAAAAGAATCTTATTTTGGTCAGCTATCAATCAAATGATACTTTAAGTTACTACTAGTATCAGACTGTCTTTTGGATTCTCAGACTATTGAACTAGTGTTAGTGTTGAATTCTGTCTATATATATATAGATACACTTGAGTCATACTTACCCCCATGTTTGTCTTCAGTAGTGTTCACCTACTGTAAAGTTACTACAGTGTACTACCGTAGTACCAGACTGTCTTTTGAACTCTCAGACTTATGGACTAGTGTTAGTGTTGAATTCTGTCTATATATATACTGTATAGATACACTTGAGCCATACTTACCCCCATGTTTGTCCTCAGTAGTGTTCACCTACTGTAAAGTCAGCAGCTGTATCCTCTTCACTACACAGTAAACCCCAGGGAAGATAAGGACTTCATAGTGTGCCTATGTTACCTACATGTATGAAAAAAACAATACTTGTAAATAAATGTTTATCATCTATAATCACTACAAAGTAAAATATCCTTTTATCAACTAGGGTGCAAAATTCTCAGTAGCTCCTTGATTGGCTATAATCACATATACATTGTATATAGTCAATGTAATAAACTACACTGTATATACATGTATGACCCCACTACACCGAACTTTAGGGTAATTTGTTGCACAAAAAGCCTGCAGTAAGACAATTGTACCAAGAAACTACTTCAAGTGACCTAGGTTGAATGTTAAAGTCCTGCCAAGGTATACGTAGGTGTAGGCAGATAGAAAGCATTGAGCAAAAGCACATGCAGGAAACTTTTGAAGTATGACAGAAAACTCTGCACTCCAGTAGTTATTAGCATGAAATTTAAACAGAAATGTGATTTTTTTTTGGTGAAATCAAATATCGAAAATTTCAAGCAGTCTGTTTCCAGCTACCAATCTTGGATATTCAGACAGTCCTCTACCTGGAGAGGAAAAATGCATGGCCAGACTTTGGTTCAAACCCGGGACCTTCTGAACTCTGTCCAACTTTGCATCTAATCAATAGGCTGATTTCTGTCTGTTGAAGATTACATAAGAGCGACACCCAAATTCAAAGCTGGTCAAATTATTTTACCATTATGCTAGCTGCAACACAACGTTTAGCAAAGGATAAAAAAATCTGCTTCAATTTTGCCAGAGGTGCAGAGATGTACAGTAAGTGAGTATAAACCCCTGGAATTTTGAGGATGGCAGGCTATAAGTATTATAAAATCAGTAGGAGGCATGGTAGTCTAACTAGTGGTAGGACGCCAGGCTTGTGACCAAAGGGTTGTGGGTTCGAGTCATGTCATGGCACTGTGTTGTATCTTGGACTTGAAGATACTTTACTCCACTTGTTCCAGTCAGCTGTAAATGAGTATATGGTTGGGCAGTGCTGGAATTGTTGGATGCTAGTTGTACATGTGAGTGCCGAAATGGCAGTACAGACTGTATGTTTCCCTGGGACTTGAGAAAGATATTGGCTGGTTGCAAAGGCCCTATAACCAAGGATAGTAATTAGTGAACCGCTTTGAGACGACCTAGAACTAGTTTGTGATAAAGCGGTATATAAGAACCTCAAATTATTATAATAAACTTTGTGGAAGCATGTACATTATCTAGCTGTATTAACAGTGCTGTGTAGTGTACATGATAATTAGATACCAGTCAAGCAAATTACCCTTTCTTTAAGGGTAGTTGAATTACTCTCCTACAATAATGTAGGTCTCTTGACTTTGTTGCACAGAAAATGTGTGCATATATATTGTATATTATATATAGATTACAATGTTCAGATGTTAGAGGTTAAATACGGCGAGATACTTTTGACAAGCGCCGGGTTGCAGCCGGCATAATCATACCCGATACAAAAATAGCCGACTAGCAGCCTCCTACATGTATGTTGTTGGAGCACAGTACTGTATTAAGAAAATGTCATGAATGTTGTGGTTTTCTTACTTATTTGACTATTTCATGACAAGTTGCATAGTACAACATTCCGATAATTCTGGGAAAATGTTAATTGTTAAGTTCTCCAAACGATGAGCTCCAAATGTATCCGAGAAATCACTGTAAACAGATATTAACACTGTTTTAACATCTATTTCTGCAAGCTAAGGCATGATTTTGGAACTTCCGCTCAAAATCAAAACCACGTGATCAAACAATACGTAAACTGTGCGTCATATTGTAAACATATATTTGATTCGAACTTTATTCAATTAAATATATTTTCTTCAAAAAGTACACCAAGTAATAATTGACTTAAAATTTGTTATAAATATAATTTAATTTAATACATTTGTATATCTGTTTATTTACGACATAATGCTATTTTCCCGATAGATGGCGTTTTTGAGTTGCTTCCGCTAACAAATTCCTCGAGTTGAGTTCGGCTGCTACATTTTGAAGTTAACGTTCCCGTCAAGTTCAACGATGTTTAAAGTCAAAGTTTTAGTTGTTGGCCCATGTCAGGTAATTACCATAAGTTTGAATACTCACCGCCAGTGTCTTACCCATCTTTTGAAATTAGTGAACCCAAAGTTTACACATGTATGTATCTAAGATCTTACTAAGTTACTATTGTTTTTGTTTATATTTCAAGAACAATAAGTATTCAATTGTACACAGGTGTTTGAAATTCTGCCTGTAAATTGAGATATATATCAGAAAACATAAGGGTATTACTTTTAATTTTTTTTATAGTAATATAGGTCTTGTACCCTTATTTTTTGTATGACATTACATCTCAATTTACAGTCAGAATTTCAAACACCTGTGGATATTGTGTTATTCCCTTATCTCATCCCCAAGGGGGTGAGAGATTCTATTATTCTACAGCAGAAGAAATTCAAATACGGTACAGCGCTGTGTGGGGATCTTAAAAGTTAACCCTAAAATTATAAACCATTTTTAGGACAGAACAACCTGGTGCGTAATGTTCACTAAACAAAATTAAGAGCGATATGACCCGACACTAATACTAATATTAATACCCGACCTCCTCTGCCCCGGCCGGAGCTCTGACGACGCAATATATAAAAAAAATCTCTCGACGTCAGAAGCTACATTATCGCAGCTAATCGGACACCACTGCCAGTGACCAGATAAGATGGCTCAGTGGAGAGTTACAGTATGTCCGTTTGGAGTGCTGGGGTCCTGGATTTAAATCCCTGTCTTTCTGTGTTGTATTTTCCTTCTCCTGTTTTTAGTGGTTCCTGTGCACGTGACCAACCGTTGTTTTGGAGTAGTCTGTGGTGCACTTCATACTTGGGTCGTAAATGCTATTCACACTAAATAATGTGTCTTGGAGTGAAGTCTTAGAAAAAAGGGTGGAGGCGGGTTAGTCAAAACTCTGCAGAACCTTTGTTATATCTGTTTAAAAACCTACGAGCTTTGAATGAAATTTAAATGTATATTAGCAGAGCTGGGATGGATGAGGCTACTGGTGATGAGGTAGCTCAAATTACAATTGGTTTAAACTTCAAAGAGTTTGGAGGTCCACATGTACAGTTTAAATATCTGTCTCGCCCTGTTGCATTTTCCTTCCATTACAGTTTAAACACAGGACGTATATTAAAACTTTTAATGTAGGTAGTGTCATGACAATCACAGGGGGTCGCTGACAAACACTTCACTAACAACAAACCCAGTAAATTCCATTCGAGATTGATAGTCATTTGCACTTCCAAAAGATTTGGGTTACAAAAGCACCAATTCAAAAAATTATGTTAACAATATCATGTGTGTCTAATCCCAGGATGCTCAGAGGGTGATATATTGGGATGTCCCCCTGAGCATCCAGAGCTGGATTACACATGATTGGGTCATAATAAATATCTAAAGAGACCTAAAGTAGCTGTATCATTCTTCCTGAAATACTTTTTTTGTGCTATTTTCATGAGAGTTGTTTAAAATTATTCTTGGAATCCCATATTCCTCAATTTTTGACATTGGCCTCAAAAAGGGAAAACTGATGGGTGATTGAGTATTTGGTTTGTTAAGAATGTGGTTTGTGTACAGGGATCAAGGTACAATGTATATATTTTAGCCACTAGCTATAGGTTAGTTAAAAGTTTTCCAATGGATTGAAAATTTCATTTGTTAAATCAGAAACTCACTCACAAAACTCAACATTCTTTTCATCAAATATAACACGAATGAAAATCTGAACAAATGAAACCAAAGAAGATACTTACAGTGAAAGAAAAACAATGAATATTAATGCATAAGGAATAATAAAAACACTGTATTGTACTTCTTCAGTGACAGAAAAAATCTGCTCACAGAAATTTGCAACTGATGGATGTTTTAACTAAACATATTCTTCAAATTTGTTCAGAGTGGCAAGACAACAGTATCCAATTTCCTTGCTGATGCCACAGATCAAGCCAGCGGAGAGTACCATCCAACACAAGGTTGTCGAATTGTAGAGTTTGAATGTAACACAGGCGGCCGTCAAAATGTGGAAGTGGAAATGTGGGATTGTAGTGGTGACAGGAGGTAATATTGATATAGTGATCACAGGGACCTGAGAATTTGTTACAGCTATATTTGGACCTAAACTAAGGTGTTCAGAGTAATTTTACATGTGTAAGGGGTTTAGATCGACTTTCGGTAAAAATGACACCCCCAATGATTGAATATATGATAATTGGGGTTGTCGTTTTTACCGAGAGTTGATCTAAACCCCTAAAACATGTAAAATTACTCTGAACACCTTAGTTCAGGTCCAAATATAGCTGTTACAAATTCTCATGTCCCTATTTATTATGGACAATAGTATTATGCACATATCTGTATGTATATAGTTAAAACTCAAGATATTATGTCCCTTGTTAACTCCATAACACCTCAGTAATTGACAACATATTGTAAGATCCCCATTCCCTTTTTAACAATTCATTGATTTGTTTCTTTCTGTATATCAGAAAGCCCCCTAAAAGTATTCTGATGGGTAAAAGGTGGCAGCTTTACTAACAAGGTTTAACACATGTTTAAAACAAGTGTCTAAGCTGTAGTAAACAAGTGTCTTAGCTTTAGTAAACAAGTGTCTTAGCTGTAGTAAACAAGTGTCTTAGCTGTAGTAAACAAGTGTCTTAGCTGTAGTAAACAAGTGTCTAAGCTGAACATTGTAAACAAGTGTCTTATCTGTTGTAATTTGTTACAAATCAACACTAAACAATACTTTATGATTATAATTCATCAATTTATCAACCTAGAATTGTGGTAAAAAACAGACTGCTTCTCCTGGCAAAAAAGTGATTTATTTTTCCTTTAGTGAAGAAAAAATTAAGAATATCTTTTCAATTTCAATAAAGATAATGCTATATTTTCCCAATTCATGACATATATGAATCAGGCAATGTAGAATTTGACAAATCTTAATCATTTGCTTGATATTTTGTTTGATACATCTTGATTGTTCTCCAGGTTTGAGACCTGCTGGGCAGGGATGGCTAAGGATACAACTGGTGTAGTCTTTGTTTACAATCCTGATATGCCTAATCACGACAAGGATATGGAGGGATGGTAAGTTCAACAGTATCATCAAAATAGTTTTTGCAGTCCAATGAACTCGCCCTGTTTAATATTTTGTGACTAACAATGTCACATTTTTGTTCCTGTCTAAGGATCATTAGAAACTGACTTAAATACTCAAATAAAAAAATGGCTACCAGTATACGGAACCAACTTCTTAGATACCTTTGGATTTGTTTTGAGGGTGTTATACTGTATATATGTATATATATATATCTATATTGGTCAAAGTTACAGAGTTTTCTAGAGGGATTCTTCTCCGATTTTTCGCTATAGAGCAGAGCCAGCGAGCGTTCTGATATTTAG
>JAUMHH010215091.1:0-12502 GCA_032359455.1 Chlamys rubida | reverse complement strand
TCCAACGGTGGCCTCTCGATTTTATTCACCTGCTCGCGATGAGAAAATTGTTCTCACGACAAACCCTGAAAATACAGTGTGATAATCTATAAATATCATCATAGAATATTATCAAACACTACTGAATCCCATAACACATTGCTGAATCAAATTATTTTTGTTTTCTTTTCGGTTAAATTGTACAGTTGCCCAGACTGCTTTGCTCATTAACATTTTATCAATATAGCAGATGGAAATAAGGTTTTGTATCAACCACTTGCAAGTGCCTCGTTATAAATATGGACTAAGTCCTATATTTATTATTCTTAGATCTGGATTTATAATTTGTTAATCCGACTCTTCTGATGCTCTAAGTCGCTAACGAATTCAAATTAGCTAGTTAGCTCATATAAATGCCTTTATCCTATCTATTCTTATTTATGCAAATACTAAAATTATCCGATGAAGTATACGCAAACGAAAATTTATTTTACTGATATAAACTTTTTTTTTTTTAACAGAAATGAGTTGACCGATGCTTTAACATATCTTAATGCCCTAATTTTTTGTGCAATTGTGAAATATGTTACGGCAGTCTAGATTATCTATGACAGGGTTGTGCTATAATGGCCGCTTTCTAAACCTGAACAAAATAATGCTGTGGTGTTTAATCACTAAGCTCTCCAGTCACACTTATCTCTCTAATAATATTTTGATGGAAGAGATCGGCCTAATGCGATCTCGTCTTTTACATGCATCCCCCTCCACGCGGACAGCATGTATGGTTTTATTAACTCACTCCCCCTCAGTGTTTGAGAGCAAAGTGGATTTCCTTGGCTTCGGGATGAACATATCATTAACAAGTTACAAGTGATCACAATTTCCTGATTTATTATCGACGCAAAAATACTAATATCCGACTTAGTTGAGTCTAAGTGGAATACGAAGCTGAACACAAAAGGAATTACATAATTGCCAGTTTAAACATTTCTCGGTATTTACTTGTTGATCACATACTCCCTTCCCTGTACATAGGTTACAACGACATCGGCTACAGTTTTCTGATTGGTCAAGATGGACGTGTGTATGAAGGAAGAGGTTGGGGCGTGGTCGGCGCTCATACGCTGCACTACAACTCACTGGCTTACGCGGTCTCCTTTATGGGGGACTTCATGAACTCACTGCCTCCAACAAGCGCCCTTAACGCCGCCAAGGCTCTCGCGCAGTGTGGGGTCAGCAAAGGTCATATCCAAAGTGATTACAGTTTGTTTGGCCACCGTGACGTAGGAAACACGGACTGTCCAGGGGACCAACTGTATGCAGAGATAAGAACTTGGGGAAGATATAACTTCACCCACTCGTCGACCATACACTGAGTTTATGTGTAATTTTATTTTTCGACGAAGAGAAATAAATAGGAAAAGACAACATATTTTTATCGTTATGCATGTGATATAAATAATAATGGAGTTTTTCCATGTCGTCTCAAACCTTTAGTAAACCACAACGTCAACACAAAAGGACGAAACAAAGGTCCTTATACACGAAACCGTTCTCATACTCGAACTCAGATTCTGTTCTTAATCTAAATTTCTTTGGCAGTTGATACATTGATAAAATTTAAGGTTAGTCAAAGAATTTGGATGAATCTCGGTAAAAGTTAAAGCTGGATGCTGTTTTCTATGTAAACACTTGACTTTTTGACCGTATCATCTGATTTAAGCCATTTGCAAGAAAGCACGGTTTCATAAATACAGGTCCAGTATAGTGTATGAGCCAGACTTAGGCAGTTAGGCCACCGGTACCATTCGAGGGGAATAATATATAGTACAATTCTTGACAAGGTGTCTATCTCTCGAGTCAGAAACCATGTGATAGCGTTTCTCAATTGTGATAGCTTATTGTATATTTAGCGTTTTATTACCTCTTCCCGATTTTTGTTTTCTGAAACTGCCAAACAAACGAATATATTCTGTTTCAAAATACATGGTTTTCTCTGATCAAAGGCTATATCTTCTTGAAAATTGATATGCACGTAGCTAACTTTATCAGTCATTTGAAATGTTGTTAAAACTAGCAAAGTATTTGGTGTTTGTAACTGCAGGAAGTTACTGATACAGCTGATATATCAAAAATATGTGACGTTGTTTGCATACAAGATCTTAAGAAAGCACTTTTTGCATGTTTCAATCAGCGATAAGTACCAAGTTGAAATACATGAATTTAAAGAAAACATAATCAAACACTTAATAATGATCAGTTTGAGTATGCCAAGACAGCTGAACTTTTTAAATATTACAAAAATTAATTTCAAATAAATTTTTACTTTGATTTTTCTTGCATTTTGGCTTCATTCAAATCGATAAAAGCAAATCCATCCTTTAAGATTTGAAAGTTTATCAGTTTTATTTAGGAATATTTTGAATTCATGTATCACTGACTATTATTAATAAATGTAGGGGAGACTAGGGTAAAATCGGACACCCCTGATATGTTTGGTCTTGAGCAAATATTTACATCTATTTCGAGGATCTTTGCACTTACGTTAGCTGGGCAGGACATTCAAAAGGAAAAAATGTCGAAGAAAAGGGAGAATAGAAATAAGATCATAAAGTCAAATCTTTCTAGTTTTGAGAACTTTCTGTAAACCGAATTGCTACTTATATATATCAAACGTGTAACACACTGACAGCTTCACATGATGGTACATAAAAGCTTGGCATAGATCCATTGACCTTCGTATACCTGTAATAAACGAATTTCTTGAAATGTCAATTTTGGGCAAGTTCGCCCAATGATACCGGGGCAAGTTCAGCCCATGCAACTTATAAAAGTCGTGATGCTGTCGGAAAAATCTGACGTTGTATTCTTTATGTCATCATAATTATGTTGATTCCAACACAGGCCGAACTCACACAGATTGACTGTCCGAAATTGCCCCGGTTTCCTCTTCAGATATAAATATGGCTGATTAGTGTATAGTATAAAAGTATATATATACAATGTAAATGCATCACTGCAACACCCGAACAATTAACCTTAAGAGTAATGAAATGATCTGATAGTAAGAAAAGTGATTTAACCCCACACAAGTAATAACATGTGAATATAACTTCTCTTTTAATTGGAATTCTGTTATTCAGTTCGTTCATCTTATAAGTCGCTGTATTAAGATGCTCCAAAGCAAAGCTTTAAACCTCAACTCCGCGCCCCTCCAAACCGACCCCTAGGTCTTCCCCTCCCTAATGCTGTTTTATCTTATTTATATTTTTATCGTCAACCGGGACCCTGGGGATTACGTCGGACAACGGGTCGGTCGATCCACCCGGCGCGTCCCCTCAGTTATGGTATTTACCGGGCGTGCGCGGGTTTCCCTGGCCAACCATACCAGCCTGCGAGAGGTTTGGCGATTCTTAATCCAAGCAATTATTGCCAAAGGGCACGCAGATGCCCGGTGTACATCTGGAGTGAGTGGTAGTTTTCTTTACCCTATGGAGAGGAATTTCAGCATTAGTCTCAGGTAGGCCACATTTGCCAACCCTTGGATCACTACAATCCCACGGGACCCGCTTCCTGCCATTCAATGATTTGATTTTTCCCTTACGCTTTCTCCCCGTAGAATCCATGAATCTTGATCTCACCATCGCAGTAGCGATACGGTGGGTTGTTTGATTCACCCTCCCAGCAATCCTCCCGTTCGGCACTAACAAGCGACACTGGACCTCCAGTGCTAACACTACTAGGATGTTCCCGGCTGCTACTCAGTCCAGGGGGCTTGGTTTAGCTATACCACAGTCTGGTTTTGCTTTCGCGACACGTCCAAGGCAAAGGTTGGTAAGTGTTCGGCTAAAAAGCGTTCCGATTCGGAGTCCTCTGAACTTTGGCTATAAAATACTCCCGTGTCTTTGCAGGCGGGAAAAATGTCCAGATTGAATTCCTGGGAACCAATGCGTTGTGAGCGAATGGCGTTTTAGATCTGTCGGTTTTGTGCTCGGAGATGGTGGCTCAGACATCCCCCCTCATTCTCTAATGCGTTCGCTTTATGTTGACGTTGCCTTTATCTTCGACGAGTAGGATTGCCAACCTCCTTCGACGTCATTCGTCCCATAGACAACCACTTTGCTCAGTTCTGTTGTTCCACATAATCCTTCTCCATGCAGTAATAGGACCCCGCCTGAGAGCATTATTGTGTCCATTGCACTGCCTTGAGTTGACTGACTTGTCAGAGGTTTAAACCCTCCGATTACACTATCCACGACGGTAGCTCGCCCCTCATCCACCTCATCTAAGCTTCAGTCAGGGAAACTGTATTCATGGCGTGGGAAGATGATGGACTAAGTTGTGTTCCAGGCTAAGGATAACCACAAGGTCGAGAGGATGTTTTGCCTCCTTTCACATCTTGTTCTACGTAGACTTCTTAACTGTCTCATAAGAATGGTTCTCTGATCGTCTTGATGACCGGATGTCTGATGAAGAGGGTTCAAACATGCAGGAGAGACTGACAGCTGACCTGAGGGCAGCATTATGACAAACTGGTGCACTTTAGTGCTCCACACTGTCCAATGTAATGCTCGCTCGCCGGTTTTCTGTCGTACAGCCCCCTTCAATGGTCTAATTATGTTTAGTGGTGTTTTAACTATCTAAACCAGCCTTCAATGCCAATGACAACAAGGATAAGGGCGTAAAGAAACCTCATTCAAAGGGAAAGTCGAGTTCCTGTCTCTTCCGTTTCAATGCAAGTATATCAGAGTATATTTTAATTTCCTTCACATATAATTCTTTATACTGACGCCTCTAAGGTTGAAGAGAAAGTTGCAGGAGAATCTGTTCTCGGCAGCATATATTCTTCCTGTTGTTTACCAAATGATGCCTCTATTTTTACATCTGAAACAACTGCAGTTGATCTGGCTTTCGAACAAAACGGCTCTGCTCTGCTCGTTATCACTGCTACAAAGTATTTAATCTCAGATTTACGAAACCATTCTCATTCAAAATATTGCTCTTCGTATAAACAGAATCATAGTTCTCTGCCACTTGGTCATAAATTGGATACCCGGTCATTTCAGAATAAGTAGATATGAGAAAGTAAATAGGGCTGCAAATGCAGGTCTTAAAGTGTACCCTGAATGATTTGCTTTTTCACGCTATTAAAATACTTCATATTATACAAAAAAATATGCGAACATCGTGATGGCATCCGTTTTCGAGATATTGCGAGAAAAACACACCTTTGCCTAAGCGGCGATCGCCTCGACATGGGAAGCCCTGTGACATCACATGTTTATCGCTGTAAAAACAGCCTTAAAAGAATATACCGGGAAAGTTCGATCGTGAGTTCGATATACAAACCCCTGAGCCATTATATGTTGCCACGTCATTGACTGGTGTAGATAATATATATGTAAAAGGTAAATGCATAATACATATAAATGAAGATATTTACAGTTTAAATGATCAAATGAGTTCCAATCGAGGAGGCAAACGATGTGTTGTATACGGGTGCCCGAACCCACATGCGGATGGGGTTTCTTAAATGCATGTACACGGTTGTAAATATATATTGATGTGTTGATCCACAAGTGTAAATATTATACATTTAATTAGATTCAATTGATCTCTAGAAAATATTATTAGCCCTATATTCAACACAAAACAAATAATTAAAAATTGAGACAAACGCAAGCACACTGAACCCATTTTCATACAATATGGAGATATATGATTGAAATAGACAAATGTATCGATACAATAATGTATACTCAAAATCAGCAGCCACCCATGTTTTTTAACCCAAGTGATAAAAACAGATATGATTGTGAATAAGTATGACATAAGTTGTCTTTTCTCGTTGATTTATCAAAAGTAGAGGTTTTGGAAAAGGCTAACTTACTTATTTCTATTCTTTATGAAATCGAGTGAATATAAAAAATTACAAATACACATCCACTTTCATTTTTAATACATAATAGATGTACACATCAATTTCAAAAAGCCTGCAGGAGAACTTGTCCTTTTCATTCATCTGGTGAATCAGCGTATTCAAGTTTCACAAAAACTAGTAATTGATCAGCATGGTCAAGCATTATTTTCTTTGTTCCTGGCTTCTTTTCTTTAGTTATGCAGTTCTAGTAGATAACTAATTGTTGTTTAAATGGTATGGCCCTGGGAAAAATCACGTGATCAAGTTTAATGTACATGTTGTATCTATGAACTGTATTAGTTTAAGATAAATAAAGACTAACAAATATTGTACCACACAATTGATATGTCTTTGTCATATTTCATCTGACTTATACAACCTAATGGCCTTGACCTTTGAGTTGTTACGTCATTGGAAATCATACCTAGGCCCCGTGTACGACGGAAAATGACTGTAATGTTATCGCAAATTGATTGATCAGTTCCTTCTACAACACACACACAAGTTTACAGCGTAACTTTACTACAAATGGCAAAATAAAATGCCAAATTAAATAAAACGTTGACAAAAATACATCATTGACAGTACCTACATGTATGTGGAGTGATATGCAGCAATGACTAGTAGCACTTCCACTGCACTTCCCTGTAACGTTAAATCCGGTACAGTGCAGATAATCACGCTGACAAATGCCTCCTATATCGGAACATTGACCTGAAGGAGCAATCAGACATATGACATCAACCTGTGCTGGCTCGGGGGAATAGACACGTTGGGGGAATAAACAAGTTGTATTCAACTTGATGAACGTTTGTGGCAACAATCCTAAAAACATTCTGTTAAAGATGTACTCCTATGAGAAGTCAAAAACTTCCTGTATTAAACGCTTTTTCTTATATGGAATTTTGGAAAAAGGAGAATATGAGAAAATAACAAATACAAAGAAAGTCGTGTGTCCGTGTGTTCATTTTTTGTAATGATTGGTGAAATTTATCGTTTTGACCGTATGAAGACCAAACTCGAACAAAAGCTTTCAAGTGTGCCATCAGAAATTTATTAACGTTTGCACAATCGATAAAAATTGTATTTTCTTCTAAATCATGGAAGTGGAATCTCTTTAAAAGTTCTGGTATTAAACTTTTACTAATATTCAATGGATCGAAAACAAATGTGTTTATCTTCCTAAAACAGTAAAAATTAAATTGGAGGGTCCGTGCGCTCATTTTTTCGCTTCGTTATTTTTTGTTTAATTTT
Source organism: Chlamys rubida (assembly GCA_032359455.1). NCBI lineage: Eukaryota > Metazoa > Mollusca > Bivalvia > Pectinida > Pectinidae > Chlamys > Chlamys rubida. The sequence goes on along the minus strand of JAUMHH010215091.1, from coordinate 5,349 downwards.
TCACCTTTTGAGGGATAAAACACCAAAAGCGCTTCAGTTGACATGGCCGTCAAATTGGTCAATTTTTTAAAAACCTATCAAAAAAGATCTCCAAATAATGGGCATCTAGTGTTTTAATACATTTTTCAGATGCATGCTTGCTTTTTAAATTGATCATAATTTGTTATATGTAATAACAACCCGCTATACTCGATCAAAACGAGATTTGAACGTGACTGAAACCTCAGAAGTGTACATCCTTAAGAGGCAAAAATCAACCGCGATGTGACGAAGGTTCATCAATGGTATATAGATTGTAAATGTTAATTCCAGACAACACGATATCTCTATCATTACTTTTTGATATTACCTAAACTAACTTTACGGGACTTTCAGAACATTTGGGGTTCTGAAAGTGTTTTTCAGTGAAATTTGCAAGGCTCAGGGTTCTAGTAGTACTTTAGGGACTATCGAAAAGTTAAGACTGATACAGTCACGTGGTTCTTGCTGGACTTTCTAAATGTTGATGTTCTAGATTTGGTACTGATCCATTTATGACGCGCGTTAAATGTTGATTAGTAATTTGATCAATTTGACAAAATCGATGAGAATAGAGTTTCTGGAAAAATAATTAATACATGTGTGAATAAATAAGTAATTCTGATAATGATGGGATAGCTATTTTATTGCAATCTCTAATGCATATAATCATCATTGGCACAGGCTGTTATCTGCTGGTGACACATTCAGACACCTGCTGTATGTTATAAATACCTGATGACGCAGGCGGCAAACAACATCTTCTGGAGGCAGACCCCGAACACAAATTGCTGACGTAGTTACCGGAACAGGAAGTGCTATCATTTTGACAATGTCCTTTGCGATCTTTACACGGCTTGTCGGAACCTATGTGTTGACAGGTGAGGATGATATTATCTTCACGGTAAAGGTTAATTAGTAACAAGGTTATGTTTATATCTACATTGTGTACCTATGTAGAAATTCGATGGAATAAATCAATAGTAATACAAAAGAAGTGAGAGTTTTGGGGTTTCGGAAGCTTCTGTTGTATAAGTAGCTACACATTAAACCCCAGCGTTGTATATGTTATACGTTGCTCAAACTGTTAAATGGCTTCCGAAAGCATTAATGTAGTCATCGTGTTATACTAACTATCTACAAAACAACTTAATCCAACTACTTCAGAAAACAGCAGGAATCGTATAAAATAATATTGCTCCGACTGATTAACTATTTTCAGGGTTAGACTACTTGCTTGCAAAATGTACTACATGTACATCTAAGAGCCGAATTCAAAGATTTCTCCATTGTTCAAATAAAATATCTGATTGTAACATAATCTTTCCTAATATTTCACTGGGCGCAGCCTGGATCGACAGTTATTTTTCTTTTATTTAAATTGTAGTTGTATCCTTTTTCTGTTAACACTGATTGACTAGTCGAGTAGCTGATGGATTTTCAAAATATGAGAAGCAACTCAGCATTGAGATAGTAAATCGAACGTCGAATTAGAAATCAACAATTCACCTGTCCATCCAGACGAGTCCCAGCGGGATGTTATGAACCATTATGTCAAAATTGGATTGCTTTACAAATATATATTCGCTATACATTGCTTATCTTAATATATATCATGTATCAGCATTTGTTCTATTTGCTGTTAAAGACTTACATCTGCTTAATCACATTCTGGTGGACGATAATCGCAATCCGAAAACAATACACCCTAGAAAATAACTTGTATATCGTCCAAAGGCTCAAAATATACATGTTGATACTTGTAAGTCAAACGTCAAAACAATAATAAAACATTTTATAAGAAAATTATCAGACCTAAAATACCGCATAGAAAACTTGCAGGAATTACAAATATTGCCCCAAGAGCTTAGTGACCTTTGACCTCTGGTTAACTAAGTTTATTCTTTATAACAAAATGTAAATACAAATATATACAAACCAAACGCATTACTAAGACAGGTCTGAGACAGAACCAGCACCATCAGCCAAGTAGTCTTTGTAGCTAGCATTATACCAATGTTTTGCATTCAGGGATTATATAACCGTCCTCACTGCTGTCGTCTGCCCAAGTACTGGGTTTCTCTACAACAACCTATCTTCCAAACGTTGATGAATTCATACCTTCCCAATCGTTTTATAAATCTACCTGCCAAATCTGAAATTGTATACAGTACTTTACGTCATTTCTGCTTGCATCTGCATAGCAAAAAATCTGCATGTCATTGCATGCCCTATAAACAAATAAAGCTGATTAGTCATCTATAAAATAGATTCTTATAAGATTTCTTTTTGGCTCTTACGCAGTCGTAATAATTGGAATTACAATAATTTTGTTTCCATATGTTCTGCAAAACTATAAGTTGTAGAAGTCTGTGCTATTGTAAAATGGTATATATCGATGCAAAGTTGAGGCTGCTAAATGAATTTTGTCTGAGCAGTATTACTGATCGATAAAACTGATACACAACTAATTGTCCTACTGTCGTTATCATAACAACAAATCTTATGTCAACAATACAGATTGTAAGCGTTGCTTACTTATCTACAAATCGTTGTACTGTTGGAAATCCAAATTCCGACTACCAGGAAAATGAGGAACAGACCATCTACTAGAAGTGTCAGATTGATCAACACCCGTAAAGGGTATTTTATTTTGTAAAATAATTTACTTTAAACTTTCTTTACTTACATTCCAGGTCTGGGATGAAAATAATCCACAGTCATTCCTAGTTTTAGTACGGTTGTATACAATTAAGCCAAGTGACAACATCAGCCATTATTCGCTTATGATAAATTATTGATTCGTTCTGCTGTGGGTGAATTATTTTTCTAAAATGGTCTGAGGAGTACTGGAAATCACCTCAAATTTATTCACGGACTTCACATATAAAATGCAAACTTTTTCTAATCAGTAACATCTTATCAAACTGATGTATATAGTAGTTAAGTAGCTTGTGTAACAGGTTTTAGAAGCAGGTCTCGGCATGTAGGCCGACTTGATATCCATCAATTCAAACTGATAACACAAAAAGGTCAATAGGGCCAATACAAATGACATCAAACGAACGAAAATGACAAACGTATATTTGAAAAGTTAAATTTGACTATGGTTAGTTATATCTTTTTGAACAGACCAACAGTTTTAGGTAGGTTAGAATTGACTGTTTTGAAAAGAGATTAAAGATCAGTTATATTATTATAAAAAAATCTTTGGTTGGCTGAAAGTCGATGCAGTCTTATATCACGTGTTTTACTGTAAATGGTTTGTGAGATGCATTGATGCTGGTCTTTGCTTTTCGATCAATAAGAATGGGTCATGTATGAATGACCAATCCTTAGACCGGCACGGACAGCCTCGTCCGGCAGTTTGTGACATATTTGACCTCAGTGAATGTAGGGTGAGGTTAATTTTATGTGCAAACTTTGACTGGTTTTAACCCAGAAAGCTCCCAGCTAAATATAATGTGTGTAGTGCAACCAGTTAGCTTTAATGCGACATTTGTCTGACGAAAGTGACAGGATAGGTACCGTACAAGTCATCTATACGTCACACATAAAAAAATTAATGGTTGTGCTACATACATAGAACCTTTCTACAATTCTTCGCATTTTAATGTGTTCAGAAGAATTTTTTAAAGGGAAACTTCACGAACGATAGATAGATGGACGCCATAACACGGCACCATCTCACTTAGCCGTCGGACAGCTAATTACGATCTTATTATATGTACATAACATATGTTCACACCAGGCTGACGCCAACCTCATGAATATGGGGAAAATGGCAATATGACTAATAAAAACTTTGAAATGCATTTTTGAAGGAGATGGAGATCTTGTCTGCGGAAGGAGAATATATTGTACGTGGATAAAGGGGTTTAAAAACTTTCCAGTGGTAGCTATTTGTACATCCACAAGAATTTTTGTATGCGAGGAAGCTAGACGGGGTAAACTTTCGGATCAGTAGCTTTTCACCCTTCTGGCAAATACCATCAGTAGGGTGGCATTTTATCGGCTGTTGATCTAAACCTGCTGAAACGTCCTATTTAACTTCAGCTCAGGTAGAAACATATCTTCTTGTTGCGAATCCACCGGTCCCTATACTGATATTGTCGTGAGTATCCGGTGGCGGACATTTAACATTATCTTCAATTACCTCGATGAGGTATCATCTCAACTCTATTCGTGCTATATCGTACTGTTCTTTTTCTAAAGTTAGTTCGATGTTTCGTGTCGTGTAATGGGGCTATCACCAGCAGGTATTTTAAATGATAAACGTGCGTAAAGTTCGGTCTACTTCGTGTCGTATTAAGATGAGGAATAACTACAGTGATCCGAATCAACAACAAACTGGTTTATTCTGACTAATGAATTTTCATGTTTGCCTTACCTTGCTAAGACACTATTAGACACACATATAGACTAATTAAACAAGTCAACACATTTATATTAGATCAGCGAACATATCAGTCAGTAGTAGCCTCAATGTAGATAGCTCGATTTATGCAAAGGTATCAGCACACAGGTAGAAACCTGATTGCCTAAACATAACTAACGATAGGATATTAATATAAAACTGGTAAAATAGTTTTAACGATTAACACAAGAAACGGCAGTAAATTTAGTAATCTTTACAATAGTGAAATGTGTATTATTTAGTATTTAAGAAACCTTAGTTCCTTTTACAACGGCACAGCTTGGGAGACATTTTAAATCATCACTTGTAGGGCACTGCTTAATTGATTGCTATTTATAGAATAATGTTTGACGAAATATACCAATTTCAATCGAAAAAAATATGACTTCTTTGAAAATGCTATTTCGGCCTCTATTGAAGGAATGTTGTCGCTAATGTTATTTCGGCCTATATTGAAAGTCGTCGCTAATATTATTTGAACCTATATTTCGTCGCTAATAGTATTTTAATCTATATTCAAAGTCGTCGCTAATGTTATTTAGGCCTATATTGAAAGTCGTTGTTAATGTTGTTTCGGCCTATATTGAAGGTCGTCGCTAATGTTATTTAGGCCTATATTGAAAGTCGTTGCTAATGTTGTTTCGGCCTATATTGAAGGTCGTCGCTAATGTTATTTAGGCCTATATTGAAAGTCGTTGTTAATGTAATTTCGGCCTATATTGAAAGTCGTCGCTAATATTATTTCAACCTATATTAAAAGTCGTCGCTAATGTTATTTAGGCCGGTATTGAAGGACGTCGCCAATATTATTTCGCGAAGTACATATACACATATATAGTATCCTACGGACATACCTCCATTAGGATCCAGTGTTATATGGGATTTTACCGTCTATATTACTTCTTTGACCCATA
>JAUMHH010215080.1:0-12502 GCA_032359455.1 Chlamys rubida | reverse complement strand
AATATCAGTGTACTACTAGATTGTACAATATTAATATCAGTGTACTACTAGATTGTACAATATTAATATCAGTGTACAACTAGATTGTACAATGTTGATTAAAGTGTCCTTCTAGATTGTACAATATCAACATAAATGTACTAGATTGTACAATATATTATAATATAATTAATATATGTTTTCTTAGATTGTACAATTTATAGAAGGAACATGTACATTATAAATATAAGTTTACTCCTAGAAAGCAGAATATGTATATGTGTATATTAAAAGGATGTACAATATTAATGTTCCTAAAACGTAAATTATCAAATACTAATAAAAGTGTAATGTTAGGATGTACAATATTAGTAGAAGTGTACTCCTTGGTTAACTGTACGTTGTACATTGTACACCTTTAAAATACTACTGATGTGGGGACATGTGATACAGACGATATTATAACGGTGTGGTATTGTGGTTCCCTATGATACCGTTGACACTATATCTGGTTGACAGACCTGATGGCCCCCTTGTGTGGTTTTCGTTGATACTGTTGATGTGGGGCCTTGTTGGCTGACTAAACTGTGTCGTAATATTGTTCGCGATTCTCCTTTTTTTAATTACTTACGAGGTTAACTTGATCGTAAAAGCACAACAGACTTACATTGCGTAGCGCCATACACAGTAATTGTCCAGAGGAACAATTATAGGATTAAGCGTGCATGCGATTAAGACCAATTGAACAGGATCAAAGCTTCCGTTTGGTTCCGGTCGGTGACAGGAGGGGAATATCACTTTCAGAATTTTTCTGATGATAGGGGGTTATCTTTTGTTTTCGACTTGACGCCTGTAAATGGTGGGTAATTTGTTTATTGCCAGAAAGTACAATATCTCTTTAACTTAATTGTACAACTTATCAACATCTTTATCTTATCATGACTTTGCAAAATCGTTGAAACGGAATCCATGTTTGTCTCCAGTGGGGCCGTGTGATCTAGAGTTGCTCCCACAATGGTGGAGCCACGGGGCTATTACATCGATCAGACCAACGAATACCCCTGTCGTCGCCATGTTTATATAACCTTATCTCACACAAAATCACTCTTGTCTGCAACAGTAGATTAAAAAAACAATCTTCATACAAAGTAAACTCACGTGTGTCAAATGTCCTCCTTGTGGTGCCGTCCGATCAAAAAAAGCTAGCTCCTCAGTTTCACATTATACCAGGAGGCCATCAACTACTTAAAGAACTGTCTGAATAAATTAACACATATCAAAACCGTAAGTCATCCCAGTCAAATTCTCCCTGACTTGGCCTGACAGTCCATTTTGGAAATACATTTTTTGTTGTTGTTAAATTCTTGAAACCGTGAGACGTTGTTATTGAATCATACATTTGGTGACATTTTTTAAAACTCTTCAAGTTTTCCGTTTTCTACACAAATGTAGCAAGTTAGTACAGTAGTAATTCGTACGGGGTATAAAAATCCAAAACAAGCGCAACACCTTCAGGAGTCGACCCAAACGTATTGTTGAAAGATGTTGTGCTTGAACATTGTATCATGATTTCAATGTCCAGGTCCCAATACCACTACCACAAATTGTTACTCTCCATTGGAAATTCTTTTTTTCCAAAATGACAAGAGCTTTTAGAAATATTTTCCGAAAGGAAACCATAACCTATATGACTTATATGAGAAAATAATACCTTAATTACGATGAAATAAACAAACAACATTCAACAACAGTATTATGAGCGTTAAAATCCAGCGTGAGTAGACTCGAACCAAGGTCCATAGATTGTTAGTCCACGCCACTGAGCTACCTGGCCAACGGATATGTCCTGGATTTTGATTGATGGGGTTTTAAGTCCTTGTTCCGGTTATTACTGGGGCTAGGACAAAATGTCATTGTTCTGTATCTTAAGCAAATTTAAGGATTGTCTAGGTTACTCTGTATACGAAAAACCACAGTGGAACTCTTTTGCGTTTTGCCTGCATTGCGACAAAGTTTCTTAAGAATCATCGGAAACGGCTTTCCGGCATGATTATAGATTTGATAAATCATATCTGAATAGATAAAAAAGCAAACCTTCTGGGACTTTTATCAAAAATAATAAAAATGAAATCAACAAAAAATTAATCAAAATCAGTGTTTGAGTGTAACAATTCAGTTCGGCTAAACCGGGATTCGAACCCTTCATAATGTTATGCTATCGCTCTAACCGATTGCGCTAACTGGTCAACGGATTTGGCCGGAAGTTAAGGGGAAGTAGCTGTCTAAAGGAAAAAGCCGCAGTGCAGTGTGACAGACAAAATGTATGAAATTTTAGATGTCTCGGTGTTAAGTGTGACCATAAAACCGGGATGATAGTATGTATACTGATGTACGGTGTAGTGGTGCGTTAGGTGTAAAAATGGCCCTGTCCAGATTGGAGTACACACAGTGACACAGCGATACATATTTGGGGAGGTGCTTACCTATTGTATTACAATAGGTACTTATTCCCCTGGAAAAGCTGTCATTCAAACCAAAAAGAATTTCACACTTTGATTTTCTCACTTGAATTATCGCCTATAGAAAGATAACAGTATGTTTTAATAATACTATCTAGTTTCAAAAAGTCAAATTCTTTGGCAGAATGTACCCCGTCAACTTAATGGTTTCCATTGAATATACCATGCGCAACAATATCTAATTTCTATCAGGGTTAGGGATCACATAATCTCGCTGTTCTACGAATTATAGCTGTCAAAGTCGAGAAATCACTACAAAACCGAAAAACCTGTCGTGTGGTGAATATAGGAATTCCGAGTGCAGACTGGCACTAGCGCTATTCATGAGTACCAAATACGGGGGGAGGGACTATATTTGTCCAGGGGAGTTCGAGTACAGACAAGCGACCCGACTATTTCGGTGGTTTACTTATGTTCCGAGTACAAACGTGCGTTGGGATGTCCCGGGGCTCTGAGTTTATAGACCTTGATTTAGGCTGGTGTCCCGGAGTATTAACGCCTTCGTGTTGTCATACCGTTTTGGGAGAGCTAGGCATTTCAAGTTACGGAAATTGAACAGCTTGTATTCTGGGGTTCCGAAGGCCGACGTGCATAGGGCGGTATGTTGTATGGGTTCTTTGTAAGGTTGTAGTCGAGCAGTATAATAGGGTTTCGAATATAAACAAGCACTAAGACCTGTATTTCGAAAACAGACAGTCACGTAAGGCGGTGTTTTGGTTTTTCGACGCATGGCAATGTGAGCATTTAGTACAGAAGAAAGTTGGCAATAGCTAGTCGGCAACGTTCCGGCGTTTTGAACACAGGCAAACATTTTACGACGTTCCACTGTTTTGAGCACAGACGAACGAGTTTTGGATTTTCGAACACAGACAAACACTTTGCGATGTTCTGGTGTTTCGAATACAGGCTAACACTTTGCAAAGTTGTGGATTTTCTAATATAGACGAATGCTTAGCACTGATCTAGTGTTTCGAACACAGACGTACACATTGCGATGTTTCGTTGTTTTGAACACAGAAGAATATTTTGCGATGTTTCTGTAGTTTTAAGCACAGATGTACGATTTGCAATGATGTAAGTTTTTTTTAATACATACGATTGTTTTGCTATGGTTCAGTGTTTCGAACACATGTGATTACTTTGCAATTTTCCGTTGTTTACAACACAGAGGAACAATTTGCGATGTTCTGGGGTTACAAACACAATTGGACACTTGATGATTTCCAGTTATTTCAAGCCCTGATGGTTACCGTCACCGGTGCGGTGTTTCGAGCACTGAATGAAATTTGTTGATTTTCCGTTATTCCAAACTCAAACAGAAGCTTGGAAGTATTCCAGCGTGAGACGCTTGAGGCGTGAGGCGCAGACGGACGGACACAGACTGAGTGGTTTTCTAATGTTTCGAACACAACTGACGGTAAACTGTGTTGCTGATGTTTCGAACACAGACCGACGGCTAGTCGTGTTCCAGTCTTTCGAACACAGTTGACGGTAAACCTTGTTCGGGTGTTTCGATCACAGATGGGCGGTTAGCGGTGTTCCGGTGTTTTGAACACTGACGGGCGGTTAGCGGTGTTCCGGTGTTTTGAACACTGACGGGCGGTTAGCTGTGTTCCGGTGTTTTGAGCACAGACGGACGGTAAGCGGTGTTCTCGTGTTTCGAACACAGCGTGACGGTTAGCAGTGTTCCGGTGTTTCGAATACAGACAGGCGGTTAGCGTTGTTCCGGTGTTTTGAACATAGACGGACGGTTAAATTGAAGGAGTTCTAGAGTTTCGAACGCAGAATCTGAAGGTTAGCGGTGTTCCTGTGTTTCGAATACAGACGGACATTTATACCTTACACTATAGATATGTCGTGGTACAGGCCCAGAAATAAGCAATAGATACGTACAGGTAAGATGGCTGTTAGGCCTCCATGATTTATCTGACGAGGTGACTCGGGGCACGTTTAAGGTTGTCGTCGGTCATGTGATACCCTTTCCTCTACATTATCATCGTCATCAGTTATCGTATCTCTTCATCTACATTATCGTTTACAATGGTAAACGGGCGCGCGCTGCAAGTAGAAGTGTGAAGTTAGGGGTCAGATTCCTGATTTATCTATGGGATGATGATTAATTTCAGACCAACAACAGGTTGGGGAACATTTGTCGTTTGATGTCATCAGTGCTAATTAAATAAGGAACACATTCTTCTAGTGTCAATTTCTTTATTTACTTTGTAATTGTGATTGTTGATTTGCCTTTTCTTTGCGGTAATGACCCGTATTTAAAAAAAAAAAGGAACTTTTAAAAATCAAACTTGCTTCCGTTATAAACATTCTCGAATTTCAATATGCTTTTGTTATCTGGCACGTAGGGCCCGTTCGTATTCTCCACCCTGGTATTGAGTTACGTATATATAAATTAACTATCTTTGATGCATGTCTTATACATATTAATGACAATCAATTAATCTCCATCCCATGATATCGAAACGGGTGTGGCCTACTCTGACAGAACGTACAGCGTAACACAAGCTATGGTTAAGGGAACACGGGCCATTGATATGGAAGTGTATAACATATACCGCGTTATATGTACAAATATTTACATTTACACAGGAACATGATTATTTGTTACAGTTAAGTTGTGTTTCGGTACCCTCTCCCCCTCACCCCACCCCCCACCCCCACCCCTCCTCTCCAATGATTGTATACTCGTTTCTAAACCCCTAAAACGTCAAACACTACCTATGGAGTCACCTGCCCGACTATGTGGGTTTTCTCCGGGTACTCCGGTTTCCTCCCACATTAAGACCCCTGCGCGCCAGCATCCGGGCTAACAAAACAGATTAATATAGGTTATTTTATGTGATAAAATTTGTTTCATTATTGTTATAAAATAAATAAAGTTTGTATGTGATATTACCGTGAACACATCAGTTTAGGTTCAAACAAAGTTCAACTGTAACAAAACTCAGGTCCCTCTGTACCTGTACATAGATGGACCAAAACTAAATTGTGTACTTACCCCCTTACAAGTCATATATAAAAAGTGTTCATCGTTATAAAGGTATTGTTTTCTCATATAAGTCGCATCAACCACTTCATTTTTGATATATATGAACAACATTCATGGCACAGAAGTCCTAGGGGCAGGGAGTTGGTTGAGGGAACATTTAAGAATAGGCGGTATCGCGCATGTCCCTTTAAGAAGATGTCATTAGCACGGAGCGAATGATGGATGGATCCAGGGTCGGGTAATTACCGGGACAGTGACCTTAGGTACAACTTCCCAGTCGGATATCCACCTCACACTGTACCCGATACCCCAACATATATACCATAATTGATTTCCCAGATAAAAAAATATTAGCAAATTTTACAAAGCCTATTATGTGTTATCGTAAATTTTATCAATAATACGTCATCGCGAGTACAAAATCATACGTCAGCTACTTACAGGCCATAATTGTTACGACCGAAAACTTGAGGAAACATCATCAGAAAAAGGTAAACAATATCGTGTATGACAAAGAACATAATAAAAGTCATAAAGAGCACGATTATAATTTATGAAAGAAGATGCATATAAATGAAATAGAACGATGTCAAAGGTCAATCACGAAGCCTGAAAGAACAGTTTTATTCTGCACGTCAAAAGACCAGCTCAGTACCACTACAACAAAATCAGTGGTGAACGAGATATAAAGGCCGAATCTTACACAACCGACACTGTACTAGACAGAAATAGTGTATCGAATACATGTTAGTGAACTGTTGTCGTTTGTAAATATGTTAGTGAACTGTTGTCGTTTGTAAACATGTTAGTGAACTGTTGTCGTTTGTAAATGTGTTTGTTAACTGTTGTCGTTTGTAAATATGTTTGTTAGTGAACTTTTTTGTAGGTTGTAATTATCTAGAAATATTACTGAAATGATATGCTAGTGAACTAGTGTAGGTTGTGATCAGGTTTTGAAGATATGTTAGCGAATTTAACTATTACGTATATTTCAGCTAGCATCAGCAAACGCTATCTTTCCCTACAGACAACACCGATATTCTCAAATCTTTTTGAGACTTATTTTTATAAACTCTGAGCTTGCTTTCCTATCCCTCTGATGGTGCACATATTATAAAATAGCGTTAAATTATTGAATAAAAATACCTTAAAACCTTAACAAAAGTTTGACAACATATGGGACGGAATGGATCCCAAACGCTTTCTGATGACGTCACACCACGTGACTGAAGAGTCGTCAACAGAGATGACAGACCATTCAACGTTGTCAAGGGAACAGTTTAATGCCCCGCATCATCTGCCGGTTTGTGCTATATGCTAGGAATAAAATATCTTTCAATAAAGAAAAGATCTGACTTCAATTTTAAGTACCCCTATCAGTTATTGCTAAATTGATTAAAAGACGAAGGGCGTGTTGATTCCCCGGGGGGATGGGCGGGATTTGGTACTCCTACACAATAACGTCCTGCGTCAGCTGTCCGCATTAAGGTTACCAGAGTCCGATCTGTGTTGGGTCATGGTCAGTCTGCTGTCCCATTGGGGTCGGTCGCTCAGTACACGTTGTGCATTTACTCATTGGACGGTTCTGCGGCCCAAACGCTAACAACTTTGTCACTTCCGGTGAAATTGCAAGTTAAGCATAACGCAAAAAGTAGCTACGTTTTCAGCTTAAGATGTATCAGAAATCCTGCATGTCACTTCCGGTGAAATTGCAAGTTAAGCATAACGCAAAAAGTAGCTACGTTTTCAGCTTAAGTTTTATCAGAAATCCTGCAATATCTAATCCAGAGTTTTTTCCCCGATTTACACGTGTTTAATCATTTATATATCGACAATTGTTAAAGTTATGGAGTGTTGCCAATAAATGTAGCTTCTCGCTTCGCTCTTCGATTTCCTGCTTAGCATACATGCATGCATTGGTTTCATATTTCATCAACATTTCCAGAACATTTCTTTTACCATATCATATTAATGGCTTATTGATGCGTGATGCGAAGATACATGTGTTTTTGGAAGAACAAAAAGTTGCAATTGTATTGAAATTATTTTTCAATATCATTGTTTTTAATACAGTTCCTTTAATAAAATATGACAAATCTATCATCAGAATTATACAGTGTGAGTGTCTATGTCCTTTTGTGTCACAAGTTGTAAAAATTCAGCAAAGGAAGAAACGAAACGAAACTATTTATAATCTAATGTTCACGGAGGCAGTGTTCTAGCTGAGTACGTGCCATCAAACGCGTCAATGGCCGTGACATTTATTAGACATACACATAAATTCAGGATCGGTATAAATTATGTATTTAGCTTAGTTGACTAATTAAATCCCATCAATGCAATGGTTAAAGTCAGCGCTGTTAGCCCCAAAAGCCCTTAAATCATACCTAACCGGGTATAAATCAAACACAGGTCCGGCCTAGCTGTCAACTCGATCTGGCAGAAACCGTAACGTTAAATTCTATTTATGTGTATTTATTTTTCTCAATACAATTTGATGGTTCTATATTGCACAGCCTTACAGAAAAAAATGTTGTTTTTTATCTCATTTATAGCACTTAACTATCCCCTACGAAATGCAAAACTATGAATTTCAGTTGTTATGTGTTAAATGTATACGTGTGAATTGAAATTTTAATTCAGTTTGTTCCATAGCCTTTTAACGAGGGTAGATACACGACAACCCTATACGATCTAACAGATGTGAATCTCGGCGAATTAATGTAAAAACAGGCAATAAAATCTCGATACCGGCTAGGTTGAGTACAATGTATTTTCGTTAAACAGAATATTTAAAATTTGATATGTCTCCGGATAAAAAAAACACCAAGATATATCCACTTTTGCAAGGCAATGTATCGTCTACCTCCAAGGGGGATCATTAGGTTGTAATTTCGGCGGACTTATTAAGGTTTGTACATGTGATCAGGTCGATAAGAAAAGCCACACAAGGCGGATAACCCCCCACACAGCGGAGTAATATGTAACTCAGACCTTGACCCTAAGTTCAACAAAATAACCCCACCCATTTGCAATTTATTGACACCTTTCACACCTCGTACATCTCTGAAAATGCACCAGTTACCTCCCCTGTATGCGCCACGGAGTGTTTAGTGTAAAATGCAAATCTTGTGGTTCCGGATTATTATTTATGCAGTGGATGGTTGGTGTTACCTGGACGTTTCAAGCAGGTATATGTAGTAGCAACTACCATTGTTTAAGGATTTTGCTATGCCCCGGCATGGGGACAAAACCCATTGCCTTCTTAATTTGGTGAACCCTCAAAACTAAGGCAAACGTTAGATGTATTTGATGAAATACCAACTCAAGTGACCATCTTTAATTTTGTAAATGAAACTGTAGGTGCTTGTCCATGACAAGAGGTGAGAGCGGACACCCGTCACGTGACACGGGGTGAGAGCGGACACCCGTCACCGGCCCTTGTGACATACATGTATGTAGGGGAGGATGCTCCCCACCTGATCACATCACGTGCGTAATGACAGGTGACAGAGGATGACAAACGACGTTCTGATCTGTTCATTGTTAACAGTAACACAGATACCCTATACGAAACAATTAGGTCCCGGTCATTCCTCTGTACCACTCTAGGGTCCGTGTACTTTGAGGTGTGTCTAGGGTCAGTTGGGTGCACGAGACTTTCGTTCACTTTGAGGCTTTCGGCTGCTTGACGTTTTTCGCGACAGCAAACGCGGTGCACTCATCATATTAAAAGAACCCGACATTAAAACAAATGTGTATGTCCGGGTATTAAGAATAATGAAACAGTGTCCAGATCTTCATAGGGTAGTGAAACTCAACCCTACATAGACAGGGCGGGAACCCGGTCTCCTTTTACACATTAAAATAACGCTGAGGAAAGAATTTCAAATGTGAAGGTTATACATACTTTTAGATAACATCTTTACTGGGTACCACTGCTGTTAGAAGCTCACTGTGATAATTCATAAAAATATATATCTTTTACAAATAGAGAAGAAAAAATATCATAGATGATACACCCGTGTTGATAGCATCCCATTTCCGGTTCGAGTTACATGCCGGCTGGATAGAGACTTGTGATTGGCCGAGACTTAGTCCCGCGCTGTCAGTTCTCTGCCACAACTATTATACCCAAATAACATTCTTCGGGTGGAAATTATTTTCTCTTTATGCCAAAGCATGCCTCCGTGTCTTATCCATCATATTTGGAACTTTAAACTGCCGAATGAGTTTTCATAAGCTCGAAAATGTCTATAGTAAGCACTGGGCGACATACAAGTGTTTATTGGCTTCCTGCTGTCCTAATGAATACCGAGACATTCAGCCTTCGTGTATCAACATTCCTCCATACATAGGCATCATTTATAAACTGAAACATACTCACTTAAAAGGATACAAAGCAATGAATGGTTTACATGAAATGGCCCAAGTTTGCGTTCAATACGGGGGGACATGTAGCAAGAAAACTCTGAGGAGAATGCCCTCAAACATGAAAAACATTAGCCTCGAGTTATGTGTCTTCAAATACTTCAAATACCTAAAATGATTTTACCAACATTTACCTCAAAACATCTGACTCAATTGATTGGCCGCTAAACCCTTTTGAATTAGGATACGTCTCTTTGATTGTGATAACGAGACTCTCAAAACACCCTATGATCTCAAGATTTCAAGATTCATGTTTACGCTCATGACATACAAGATGTGTTACAAGAGGTCAACATCTTCATGCATTTCAATTGCTGTTTACTATACGGGTTCTTATAACACAAGCAGTAAAATATCTCACTGGTTGTGCTATGTGAATCTGTACACAATATATGTATATATATTGACAAACCCGACGAAAATGCCCTAATTCGCATTGTATTTCCAAACATATATCAAAGCATCCAAGAAATGAATAAAAAATACAAAAGCTTCTAAGATACTACTGTCTGTTGTGAAAGGTTTCTGAAAACCTCACAAATATTTTTATAATGATATAATTGCATACCTTTTCATTGAATATCAATTCATCTTTCGTATTTGGATTGTCAGGTGGCGCAGTGGATAGCTCACACGCTTTTCACCAAGACGGCAAAGGTTCGAATCCTCGTTCGGAAGTGAAAAGATTTTGGGCCATCTGGCCAGACACGTGGGTTTTCTTCGGGTACTCCGGTTTCCTCCCACATTAAGACCCGCTGCGCGTTTCTATCCGGGCTAACACAAGTGATAATCATAAGTTGGAAAATTTGTTCTAATTGTTGTAAAATAAATATAGAGTTAGATACGTGTATATAGTGACACATACCCTAAAATAGATATACTCTATCGTGTGGTTTGGTTGGGGTGGGAACCCCTATCGTTTACCTGTAAAGTACATCTAATGATTTTTATTACTTAAATTATTACGCTGATTATCAAATATAAAACGTCAGTTATATACATTGTTATATTTAAATGTGATTTTATAAAAGAATGTAGCTCTCTGGAGATCCGGTTCACCTCCAGATCACGTGTTTGAGTGGGTGTGACGCTATATGATACACGTGTTCCCCAAGCCCTCATTAATCCCTGCATCCCCGCCCCATTCCGTAACTATAGCCGTGCAACAGACAATGGGGGCACGTGAATTACACTCATTGCTCCGATGTTTCACCTCAGAGTATTAAACATGATAACTTTATCTACAGAGGTCAAAGTTCAAGGTTTTTTCTGTCCTTTATTTCAGTTTAGAAGATCTATCAAATCCACCAGATCCTGCAAAGGCAGTCAGATAGGGGTCAAGGTCAACATAGGAGAGCGCGTACAAATGATACCATCACTACCCACATATCTCTGTATATACAAAGAAACTTTTATACAGGAATCTTAAACTTCGTACTTCCGGTATCAGTCAGGATGCATCCTCGTTTCGGTAATATGAGAAAACAAAAATGTACGTGTCATACACTATATACAGTACACACGTGTACATGTGTCTGTAGAAACCTCGGAACCACAGGGACCTGGTAATTTGTTACAGCTACATTTGGACCCAAATTAAATTGTTCAGAGAAAAACAGGTCCAAATGTAGCTGTAACAAATTAGCATATCCCTGTGATCGGAAATGCCGCTTAGGTACTGTAAATAGGTGGGTTTTTTTTTTTTTAAATATCAACTGTTTTTCCATTTTCGGAATTTGCCGAAGTAGTGTTGCAGCTCAAAATCTTGGATCTAGAGTAACTGTTCCTGTATCTATTTTATTACGTTCCAAAAAGGAACACTGTGATAGAAATGTATGTATATGTATTTTTATATAAACGTTCTACACCGTACACCGTAGACGTTTCTTAGCAATCTATTCAAAATATATTTACTATTGTTTTGATAAATGTGTATGGTTTACTTGATACAATCACGGTATAGTCCAAGACATGTTTACTGGTGACATAAGTTGTTGTAAGCACAGGGACCTGAGCATTTGTTGCAGCTATATTTGGACCTAAACTAAGATGTTCATTGTAATTTTACACTTTAGGGATTTAGATCAATTTTCGGTAAAAATATCATCCCCAGTGATGAGAATATGTGACTGTAAGCAGTGCAACATCTCGACATCAATGAGGGGATGTCCCTACTGGTTTTTGAAATTTGCGGCGGTATATCGTGATTATTGAGTTTTACTGGCGACGCTGGAGAAACGGCTATTTTAAGACATTCTTGAGTGTTTTCTTCAAATTCTGGGTCACTCTGCCGTGGATTGGTGACGTCAGGAATATTCAAAGTGAGGCGGAATTACATTGACCTTACGAGGTCACGATATTCGTGACGTCATGTATAATCGATTTCATGACGTGTCAGGGTCAGTCGTGGTCATTGGCGTCATTAACAATCGCCATCCAGACTTCATATAGGGATTGAGCGTCATTTTTTTTAACAATCATGGCGGTATGAACGCAACTCCGTTATATCTATATTGCATATGAAGCCCGCTAGGGCTTCATGCTAAATATGGATGTAACGGAGTTGCGT